>JAOVYW010005656.1:0-12089 GCA_025775045.1 Hiodon tergisus
GCGCATGTGCGAAATAAAGAGCATTGATTCCTGTTAAACGGTGTCGGTCTCGTGCTTGAATCCGCGCAGAGAAGTAGTACTCCGAAAAACGCTACAATATTTACAAAATGGAAGATTGTTGAATAAAATCCTGTGTCAAGGAGTGGCCACAATTGTTGTAAAAGTTGCTCTACTGATTAAATGTGAATGTTTTTATATACCAGATTAGTCCGAATATAAGACAACCCTGATTATATTTTTGAAAAAAAAATACTGTGGCGAGCTTTGCGGGTATAATCTCAAAAACGCGAGATCTCCGTTCACACCAATCTATTTTTACCACCACCACTTCCACCCAATGAACAGAAAATTAACAGAACGTCATTAATCAATACACATATCTAATTCACGGTAACACATATCTAAGTAATTAACCAACACAGTATTAACAAAACAACAATTAAATCATAATTAACAAAAACGAACATTAGTGGTCCGTGAGTCTTTGCGCTAACTAATAGTAAAAGCCATCAGCCCACAACAGAGCAGCAGCTTTCTTCCGGTCGCTAAAATACTTTTTGAAGACCAAATCTTGTTTGTTATAAGAAAATAATTTTATTTGAAAATAATTCTAATAAAAACACATTGAAACAAACAAGGTAGGCTGTAAATCATTCCCCAAAGAAATTAGGTACTAACACATTCCATTTAACACTATTTTAAACGTTTTTTGGATTATTTAAATTATTAATATAACACATATTTTTGATTATTTTTACCGTTACTAATATCATCACCTTGGTAACGTCTAAGAAACGAACTACCTCCTTCTCTGATTAGTTGTCAGCAACATCACTATCATTACAATTGCTAAAAAAAATTGTAAATTTGCACACCTGGCACAGAACCGCAGGCGACGGTTGCCACAAGTTATTAGACAAAATTGAATACGAAAATATTTTAAATGTATGGATTTATAATTGCGAATATTTGCAATTGAAAAACACGGATTGAAAAAGTTCCGGAGCACCACTCCATCCCGTACTACACCCTTGGCTGTGTCTGAAATCGCTCCCTATCCACTAAATAGTGCCCTATTTTTGTAGTGGTGTCTGAATTCATTCCCTACATCTCGTTCCCTTATTTTGTTCACTCATTCTTGTCGCAAACACCTGTCTTATATTCGGACCAATACCGTAATACTTTATAACCAAAAATGGTGTTCAACCAATTTCAACCTGAGTGTGGTTCCACTACACTCTCAGGTTCCACTCTCAGGTTCCAACAATTAAAGGACTCTTTATAAGAGCCAATGAAGGCTGCATAGATAAACAAAAATTTGACTAGGAGCAAAGAGCTGTGTGTGAAAAGAGAAGTTTATGTTTGTTGCGTTATCATTTATTTTAAAGAAAAGGTGTTTCTCTGAGTTGCCTACTTTTTGTTGTGTTTTCTGTTTCAAGAATGACAAATAAAAGGCGTACACCCACCTGTGTCTGTCTCTTGCCTCTCTTGGACTGGACACATCCCCACATGCTACACTAATTTTTCAGGAGTTATCTCGACTAACTCTGGGGTCAGGGAATTTTACAGTTTTCCCTATTTCAGGGTATCAAACGTTTGGGAAAAATTACTGTCCAAATTAAGCACTCAAATCTAGTATTTGGTCTTCTGTCCTGTGCATGCAATAATTGAATTCTCGACCCATTTACCGCACCAGACACTGTGTATCTTCTCAGATGATGCTCTACCAGTTCTGCAATCATCAGCAGTTGTTGGTTTTGTGGTCTTTTTGCCTTAAGTAGTTATCAGCAAATGAAAAACATGTTCAGTTGGTTTTTAATCTGAAGATTAAAGTGTCCAGTCAATTAGTCAGTTGGCCCTGAAAAACTTTAGTTGTTATGGCAGTATGTTTGGGGTCATTGTCTTGCTCTATGATGAAGCTCCATCCAACGAGTTGGAGGAATTTGCTGGTACCTGAGCAGACAAGATCTATCTGTATGCTTCAGAAATAATGCTGCTGCTAGCCATTATGTTATCAATTAAGATACGTGAGATAGTTCCAGTTGCTGCCATATATGCCCGTGACATAACACCTGAAGGCATGCAGAGGAATTTGGGCTTTTCCTTTTCCTCTCCACACCTCTTCCCATCACACTAGTATAATTATCTTTGTCTCAACTGTCCACATGACCTTTCCCCAGAACTATGCAAGCTATTTTGCTTACCTTACAGTAAACTGTAACCAGGACATCCTGTGGTGGAAGTGAAGTATTTGTTTGCGCCTTAAAGTGTAGCCTAGTTCTGCTAATGAAGACTTCTGCAGATGGTAGTGTCTGATCCATCCATGCCTACGACTTGGAGAGACTTCCTGATTTGTCTGTTGTTGTTGTTTTTTTTTTTTTTAAATGATGGTGAACATTCTCCTGGCATCCACTGTAGAGCTTTTGCTGACCTCACCAGTGCTTTCCTTCTTATTAAATTATATTACAAATTGGAACACACTTGACTAACCAGAAACATCTTTCAAGCCAATTGTCCCAATACCTCATGAAGTAGGGGGACTATGACGTCATTTCTAAATAGTCAAACCAATTTATATAGAAAACATCCTTAAAAAATAGGGTATATTAGAGCCTCACAGTAATTGTTTGATTTAAAATCCAGACTTTTGGAGTATAGAACCGATTCATATCTGTATCCGTCTTCCATTACACAGATTCATCCTCAATAACATCAGGAGGATCCATTTCCTCATAGAAAAATCTGCACAGCTCATGAAATCAGTAATTTTATTTACAAATTCATTGGTTAGCCAAGTTCATTTTTCTAAATATAATATTCATCATATCTATTACATTTATTTGGTATCTTATGTTGTGTTGAGTTCTGCTCAACACAACATAAATGATTGGCTGCTTTCCATGTGCACGTTATTATATTGACGTGGAAAAAACCCCTTAATAAACTGAAACTAAATATATCTGTGAAAATATCTGTGCTCCTCTGGATTTGATATAGAATTATTAGGATATAATTATTTTCTATTGAGACTTGAGGACTTGAAACTCGAGACTCAAGACTTTTTGATTTGACTTGGTTTGGAAAAAGTAACTTGACACATGACATGGGAATTCACTTCAGCCTTGAGACTTACTTATGACTTGCACTACAGTGACTTGGTCCTACCTCTGATGGTTACAGACGAATTATGCTTTGCTGCAGCTTCGCAATCCTCCGCGTCAGTAGGAAGAAGAGAAATACAAACCCAATCAGGAACTCCTCAGTGACAGCAGGTGTAAATAATTGCTCTTAAGCTTTGTGAATGACTATCACTGGATACATTCTCCTCAACTCGGAGAATTGATTGCAAGGTTGAGTGATTTATTTGTTGTAATTTGGAAAAAATTATATTTAGAAAATATATAAATATTTATTTATTTATTTTACCAGCTTGTGGAATGAGTACACAGCAGGTTGAAGATGAGGACCTTGAGTCTGATGATTACTTGTGATCATCTGCAGTACATGTGGTGGGCTCGCAGAATTAGCTGTGCCTAGCGATGGACAGAAACCATAGTGGGGAAAATGCTTTTGAAAAAGTCACACATACAGAACTTTAGAACTATAAAATAGTTAAGAAAATAACTGTATAGTGTGCTCAGTAAAAACTTTGTTTTTATTACAATACTAATGTGAGATAAAAAGCCATTTAATAATTAATTTTGCTTTCATTATTTTACACCTGACCATGTGTAACAGCACACAGAAGTACCACAACACACTGGTAGGAAAATTCAAATGAATTTATCAAAGCTGAAACTGCATGTTACAATATATACATAACAACCACAAGCCAAAAAAGTAACTTTCTGGAATAATTATAATTTTAATGGTACCATGAGGGACCAAGATTTGTGAAGTGAAAAATTATTAAAGACACTAAGGTCAGTTTATTCTTGTTCTGAAAAAGCACCCAATGCCAAACAGAGAAGAAAATAAGGCTGGGTGACTCTCTAAATAAATAAAATTACTGAGGAAGCTTTATTGTAGCACAAACAAAGAGCAGAATACTTTCCACCAAGTCATACGGTATTTTAAAAACACTGACACAAAAATTATGCACATCCATAGATATAGTATCTTCCAGGAAAACAAAGCAAAATACTCATGTACCAAATCTCTAATGTCTGGAGATTCATATAAAGCTTCTGGAACATTCAAGAAGCTAAAATTGGGCCTTATCATTGGGTTTCTACATTGACGGTAAAGGCCTGGGAACTGTCAGAAAAGTGCAGACTAAAAATCATTAATCTTCAGAAGAGGGATGATGGCTAAAAAAAGTGTGCACCTTAGATTTCAGAACAGTTGGTCTGCAGAACAATTTGGCATCATCAGGATTAAAACAAATTGAAAACTACCGCTGAACGTTGACAGAATTAATTAAGCATGAAGAAGCCATTCCTGAAGTCTCAATGGTCAAATTAACAAAAACAGTATTAAGTGTGATGCAGAAAAGGTAGGGGCGCATACTGTGACAAACATGCCCAGTGTGAAAAATGTATATATTTTTTGTACTTAGAATAGTGGGTAAATAAATTCAGTATTGTACCAGGACATTTTGGCCAACAAAAGACATTCTAAAACAAAAGTATGAGCTGGAAAAGTTCTCCACAGAGGAACGACCAAGAATCTCTAAGGAAATAGTAAACTCAAGGGAACCTGGTAAGACAAAACAGAAATTTTTTCTCAGTGTGATCAAAGCAAATGGTGGCTTTACAATGATTCCAGGGATGTGAATAATTCCAGTGTCAGTATATTTTAAATACCTCAACATGTTTAAAACAAATAATGTTGCTCTTTTCTGAGTGAGTTGTGTAACAATTTTATTTTTGTTGAATCAAGGACAATTAGCAAGGGTATGAATAAATATGGAGGGCACAGTATAATTAATATTGCATTCAGAAGTATATGACCAGGATTCAAACCGACTGAACCATTTGACTTTTGGCTCGGTTACAGCCTATGGATCTGGATTTTTCAGGGTCAAATTAAGATTGTCATTTGCTGATATGACTAGTATTTTTACATTAATTTTTTTTTTATTGTTAACATTTATTCAAATAAATTAACTGCAAATTTTTTCTTTCCTGAGCTTGATTTTTTCAATTTGTAGTTGAAGTTTCTCATTCTCTAAAATGAGCTTTTCTTTCTGAAGAGCTAGGACCTCTTTATGTAGCTCCAATGTGGCTCTGTGTGTTTGAGAACTTCCATCCCAAGAGACGTCCAATGATGCAGCATCTAGATAGAAACAATACAATTAAGTTAATTTTGCTGAATACGGAATCTTGGTTGCAGATTTTCTGTCGTCCTTTGTACAAAATGTGGCAGGTTTTAACTAAAATAATAATAATTAACAACTCATTAAATATACTCTTATTTTTATAGTGCAAGTTGTCTTAGAGTAAGTTTTCATAGTTAGTTCTGTGTTACACAGTGATTGTCTAGATGGTAAAATCTTCAGGTTTTCTTGGATACTGGGACCACTATAAAATGGAAATGCATGAAAACACTGGAATGTGTCTGTTATACTCAGTTAGCCCAATGTGCAGTATACAATACCATGATAAGAAAGTAAATCTATAAAAATCCAATCATTCTTTCTTAAAGGGAGTGAAAATCAAAACAAGAATTTACTAATTGCAAATTGGCTATATGTTTATTTAAAGACTATCCCAGGGTTCCTTCTGAATTTTCACAACTAATCACAACTTTAAAATGTCCATCTGACACTTTATTCCAGTTTTTCTGTATTCAAAGCATCACAATATGTGGCACACAGCATTTTGACAGGCTGCGGCAGGGTAACCCTGAACTAAATAACTGGCTAGCTAGGTGAGTTGAATGCGTTCCATTTACCTCGGATGTCGAACCTGGGAATGACGTCACACCCGAGTTGAACGTGTTCCAATACACAAGTCGGAAAACCAACATGCAAACCTTTGTTGTGCAACAAATATTTATTAATTTAAATGAATAAACATGAACAGACACCTCTCCATGTTCATAAAATTAATTACAGATCAATTGTGCACAATTTCAAAACATTTTCCCAGTGGTGGTAGTATTTAGATCCTTTACTAAAGTGAAAGTCTCAATACCACAGTGTAACGATGTTCTGTAACAAGAAAAATTCCTTTAAAAAAAAAAAAAAAAGTATTAGAATCAGAAATTACTATACGTACCTAAACGTAGTCATTATGCAAAATGCTGTGTAGCTAATAGCACGGTTTATTTGTTGATCTTTATTTTATATTAATAATCTACATCTATATCTAAATCTGTAAAATAGTAGCGTTTCATTTACTGTTGATGCGCTGAGCAGCCATTCTGGATTCTGAAGTCAGGGTTGTTATGATTCCTCCGTGTTTCAGAGTTGGAACTCCGACTTGAGGGGGCATTCCATTTAAAAATTCATACTGGGAACTCGGAATTTCCGACTTCTGAGTACAAATGGATTGCACCATCACATACAGTACAGGAAAATATGAAAACATGGCGGAGGGCATTAATGGAGAGCTAATTCTGTGTGTAAATGAGCTCCCTGAATTGTGCAACAAACGTTTGACTGTACAGTATCTTAAATAAAAAATACGTTGCATGGCGGTATGTCAGCCAGTGTAACGAGCATTAATACTCCTTTGTATGTACAGCGAGTGAAATAAGTATTGAACACAGTGCACACCTCTCCTCAGAGCCAAAGACAGACTGAGCTGGATTCAATTGATATTACAATAATACAGCTACTTCATTGACCATTACTTAAACTAATAACATTCTTACAGTACATATAAAAATATATATATACATGTTGCAAAGATGTAACATTTTAAAAGGAAACTATGACAAAAGGAATTGCCCCTAATCAATAAGAATTCATAAATAAAATGAATCGTTCAGATAAAAGCTCTAGGTTACAAAAATCTATGCACTCCACGGATATGTAAAAATAAAAACCAACAGAAGGATCTGGGTGAAAATAAGTATTGAACACGTCACCATTTTTCTCAGGAAATATATTTCCTAAGGTGCTACTGACATGAAATTTTCACCAGATGTTGGTAACAACCCAAGTAATCCATACATACAAAGAAACCAAAACAAAGTTATGTCAATCAAGCTCGTCAACTTAAAATATATTACGAGTGAAAAGACTGTACGGGGTTCAAGTGTTTGCTTTGTTCAAATCTTTTCAATTTCTAAGGTCACCATAGGTACATAAATAAAGTTTTTTTTTTTTTTATGTTATTTTTATGCAGTTTTTAAGTGAAATCGAGAAAATTCGAAATTGTTTCCATTGGAAACAAAGTTGGTCTCAAAGTTGGACAAATTTGGTTTTGCTTTATGTTCTAAATGTGGGCATAAATTAATTTTGAAACTAAAGTGATGTATTGTCAATAGTAAAACCATGCATAACAAAAAACAGGCAGAACAGGCAGTGGAAAGAACTGAAAATACAGTAGAAAACACAGAAAGTAATACCTAACGATACAGTTAACTAAACTGAACTACAACACAACAACGTCATTAAAAGACGAAGCTCCGACCATGTTATTTACATTATTAACAGTTCGGGGGCCAGGCTTCCCAGCAGGCCCCTTGGGGATGGTTGAAAGCCATTGGCGGGGGAAGCGCTGCTTTCCATCCCCGTTACAATATATATCCTATGACTTTGTTAATAGTTATGATTTATTCATGGTTTACAAAGTCCTCCCACACTTACTCCAAATATTTATATGAAAGTACATTTATTCATTGATTTATTACGTGCGAAAAGTTATATACATCAAGTAACAGTCAACAAACTGTTAACATGCTAATGTGTATTAATACAAGTAACGAAAGGTATACTACCTGTTTACAAACTAGTTATTAAAGTTAATATACAAGTAAAAACTTAACTAATAATGAACTCGTAACCAATGTTACTCGTAACCAACAGAAGTAACAAATAGTCAATTAATTGTTAACTACCTGATAAGACTACTAACAAATGTTTATTAATGTATTTACTAATAGTTTGGCAATAGGTGACCCTTAAAATAAATCAATCCTTTATTAGAGAGTTAATCGCTGCATTTTTTCATTGCTTGTTTTGTTAGTGTGTTCACAGCGGTTTTTGTTTTTTGTTTTTTTTTGTCTAAATGTTGTGTTAAAACAATACCACTGACTGGCTTGTACGTTGCCCGAGTAGTGTCTGGAATAAAGAGAAAGAATAGTAGTGTTGTCTGATTCCTGAGTAACCTTTTAACATAACAATAATTTTTGATTTCCTACAAAAGGAATCCCAGGACTAGTGCCAAAAAGTCTTTTGTCAATGTGCTAAATGGCTTGCTCCGATAGTTGATGAGCAAACTGTCTTGAGTGCTGCGTTTAATACAACTGATCCTCCAATACTTTTAAATCGTAGACAACTTCTCTTAACCCAGACCAAGGGTGTAGTGGAGTTGGAGCGACTCAATTGCAAATGTTCACAATTATAAATATTTATATTAAAAATATTTTTTCATGTTAGAATTTTGTCTGAACACTTGTAGTAACCGTCACCTGTCACCTCTGTTATGTTAATGTGATTAGCAATTAGCTAATTAGCAATATTTTTCCACTATAAAAGATCTTAAAATCAGTATATTAATATGTAAGGTTCTAAAGGAACATGAGAGTTTAAGAGTTATAACAGATTTTGAAAGAGGAATTTCAGGTAATGGCAAAATAATTTTAAAATTGTTTAAATTATATGTGTCCCTCAAAGCCTGCAAACTACCAAAAAGAAGGGCCACCAATGCCTGCCGGCCTCATGCTCATCACCCAGACATCTCCTTGTTATAGAGAACAAATAATTGAAGTGGCCTTCAGTGCTACTACACTTAGCAGTTTGAAAAACAGTTTTACTGGAGGGCAAGACACCAAATATATATATATTTATAGAAGTCAGATAGTGAAACTAATGTTGAGCATAGACTGTGTGTAAGGGGGATGTGTTCTTATAATATAAATAATGTGTTTACAGCTGATTCTGTCCTGTTATCGGACAAGGACTGTTTTGACACTCAATCTTTTAAAAAAGTTTTTTAGAGTTTGTTTGTAAGTTGGGGCAACACGATTCAACCAAACAGCAGGGAGAAGCATCAGGAAGTAGAAAAAGAAAGGGGAGTGGCAGGTGGGTAGATTACCTCGGCAAAGCAAAGCAAATGAGTTTGGCACTGCAGACCCAGCCAAGGCTTGCACCCCCCATTTAAATAAATTATTATTTCCTTTGCTTATCTGTGTCTATGTGGTTGATATTATCTAACATACAATGTACAATATATATTTTTATTTCCACCCTCCAATTTGGAATAACCAATTTGTTACAATCTCTAAGAATTGTTGGGGACTAGACAATTGTTACATCTTTTACCATTACAAGTAACAGTAGGTATTTGGATAATTCACCCTGTGATAAGAATGGTAATGGTAAAATTAGTTATGTTATATATTAAATCACTGAGCTCTTATGAGCAAAGTAATAACTGATAATAATCTGGATATAATTAATTTATCTGAAACCTAGCTTATACTGAATTTATAGCACTGAAAAAGGCCATCCCAAATGGGTTTTCAAAAACGTCCATCAACCACCATAAATCTGGTCGTGTGGTGGAGTAGCATCAATTTATGATTTGTAACTAGGTTTTGTGCTGAAACCTGAATATATTTTTCTATCTGAAATACTAGCAGTAAAATGTTTGCTGAAAAAAGACAATGATCCGTGCCCCTCTAAACAAATATAAATATTTATAGACCACTTGGCCCATATGCAAAATCTTAACGTGAGTTTGCAGAGTTTGTATCAAATATTGCAGTCACAGCAGATAGGGGCTAATCTGGGATTTTAACATCCACGTTGACAGTACTACGAATCAGCTGAAAATGGCCTTCCTGTCGGTTCTTGGTTCCATAGGTTTTGTTCAACATATAATTCAGCCTAAGCATTATTGTAGTCATACACTAGTCATACACTACCTTAGGTATGACACCTAACCATATTCCCGCATAACCTGTGTTGTTTGACCATTTTCTTATAACGCTAGAGACTAAACTAATAAGTGTCTCTAAACCAGAGCCTAGGTTCTATCTGAGTTGGCCTAAGACTAAGGACTGTTACGGATCTTTTAGAAGAACTTCTATAAGAAAAGCTCTACAAAATGTAGAAGTGCTCAGAAGCTTATTGTCAATTTATAAAATGCTAGATGGCTATAATTACTAAACTTTGCTGTATGCTAGACACGATGGCTCTGAGTAAGAGTAATAAAGGGTAAGTGCTCCAGGGTATACTAACCAAACTCGAGTGCTAATACAAATCAGCTCCAAAATGGAGTGAAAAAGGTAGTCAACCGAACTGTAGGTTTTGTATCTTGCGTGAAAAGACAGTCTAATAAACTACAAGCATGCGCTAACTGTCACAGATCCTTTGGACCCACCTACCAATTTCACTCAACCCTCTCACGCTCCTGATTACTGATCACCAACACCAGTCACCAATCGTTGCATCAATCAACTCCTCTATATAAACCTCACTCCCATTCCATTCTGTATCTGGTCTCAACTTCATGTACAGACTCACTTACCTAAATCTCCAGCGACTCCGGGACCCATCTCCACAATGCAAGGTTCTTTGTTGCAAACCCTCCACTTCAAGGAAAGTATTCAGCGTCAGTATTCCTTATGAAATCTATCACCACTACTACCCAATTCTGTCACATCATAACTTACCTCTCCGTTTTTGTTCGTGTGTTAATAAATACCTGCTTGGGTTCAAACATCATCTTCGAGTCTGAGAATACGTTACACTAACAACAGCTCGATCAAATTACTTTTCTAACCTTACAGAAGAAAATGAGAATAATCCATGTTTTCTTTTTAATACGGTTGCTAAATTAACAAATGGTCATGTAGCAGACCATTTAAATATCTGCCAACACTATACTAGTAATTATTTATTGAACTTGTTTAATTTAAAGGTTGAACAAATAGGAGCAGAGATATTACACCTCCCTGACTATATAGGCTATATAGGCTACTCCGGGCTCCTCAGGCTACTCCGGATGGTTTCTCCAGCAGCCAAAAATCTCGTGAGTCTGGTCGTGGTGGTGGTTTTGCCACAGTTTTTCGTAGTGAGCTTTGCTTGGCAGCTAAAAGTTTTGGCAGCTATTCTTCATTTGAAGTACTTGTCTTACAGAGGAACTGGTCAAATAATGGAAATAAACAGCCTCAAACAGCCTAAGTTTTTTATTAGCTAATGTCTATAAGCCGCCAAGTCCGTATACAGAATTTTGATGTGAGTTTGGTGACTTTTTATCAATCCTAGCAGTTACGGCAGACAAAGTATTGATTTTTGTAGAATTTTATATTCATATTGACAGTGATAAGGATTCATTAAGAAAATCCTTAGTTTCTATACTGGATACATTTGGATTTGTCCAACATGTGGCAAAACCCACAATTCGCAGCCATACATTACATCTAGTTATTAGTTTTGGTGTTGATATTGAAAATGTATCTGTTTTTCCTTATAACCCGGTACTCTCTGATCCTTTTCTGATCACGTTTGTAATTTAGTTGATGAATTCCAAAGTTCTAAAGCAGAAGCAGTTTATGAGTCGTTCAATTAATCCAAGTACGATGCTAGAATTTATCGAAGAGCTGCCAAATGTTTTACCTGAGGAAGGAATATTCAACAGTATTACCTCAGTGGATGAAATGCTAGAAATTTATAACAAGGCATCTGGTAGCTCCTCTGAGAATGAAAACAATAAAGCATAATAAATTCTCCCCGTGGTACACTGATTATACGCAGAAACTCATGCAGGAATGTCGTAAGCTGGAGCGCAAGTGGCGCACATCAAAATTTCAGGTTTTCCTTATTGCGTGGAAAGACGGTGTTCGTAATTATAAATATCCGTTGGTAACTGCTCGCTCTGCATACTTCTCCATACTAATTGAGGAGAACAAAAACAACCCAAGATTTATTTTTGATACAGTAGCCAAAATAACCAAAACTCAAGGGATAG
>JAOVYW010005659.1:0-12082 GCA_025775045.1 Hiodon tergisus
GGCCAGGGCAGGGGCAGGGGCCAGGGCAGGATCAGGGGCAGGGGCAGGGGCAGGGGCAGGGGCAGGGTCAGGGGCCAGGGCAGGGGCAGGGTCAGGGGCAGGGGCAGGGGCCAGGTCAGGATCAGGGGCAGGGGCAGGGGCCAGGGCAGGATCAGGGGCAGGGGCCAGGGCAGGGTGGTCTAGCAGGGTCCTGCTACAAGGCCAGCCCTCCAGTCAGAGGATCTATAGAGGTAGCAGGTAGAAAACAGAAGGTGGTAATAACCTAATTTTGTGGGAAATGGATGTTTATGCAGTTAATACGCTCTGCTGAAGCCTCCCGCAATTCTGTAAAAAAAGAAGGGGGTCCAGCGGCCACTGAACGCCTCTTTTAGACTTCTAGGCTAGACTGGGTTTCATAGCATGCTGTTCTTCAAGCACATGACACCACCGCAAAAAATTATGTTCTTTTGTTTATTCTGGATTGAGCCCCATCTGCCAGAGAGCCCAAGGCAAGCAACCACCGCTGAAACTATCAAAAGGGACAGCCAGTATTTGGTGGTCATTTTATCAGTCTTTTGTTCTCCATATTTGTCACATTCAGCAAACCAAGTTTTAAGAATGAAAAACAGAAAGATTTCCTAAGAGTGAACACACCAAGTCTTCTCCCACAGCTGGTGAATGTATGACGGTTTTGGAGAGGAAGATTAGGTGACAGAACTGGAGCCTCAGTAAGCGCCTTGGTCTCCTTGTTAAAACGCTTGGCATTATCCGGCTCGCCCGGGTTCCCATGCAGCGACCCTGCACCCCAGGCCATTTGCATACCAAGTAGACAGGGGCACAAACAACATGCCTCAGCCTTTCATTCCCTCGCTCCAAGGCCTGTCACACCCTCACAAGTCTGCATTGTTCACATGCTGTTTGCATCGTCCATGCAATCAGGGGGCCTTTGGACTCGGGGGAGGTGAAGGGGTGGGGGGGGAGGGCTTCCGTTAACGGAGAAGCCGCTCAGGGTCTGGTGGCGTGTTGCAGAGTGGATCGAGTGGTTGGTGAGGATGGGGGGCGTGTTTGAGAGGGGATCGAGCAGTTGCTGAGGACAGGATGCGTGTTGCAGAGGGGATCGAGTGGTTGGTGAGGATGGGGGGCGTGTTTGAGAGGGGATCGAGTGGTTGGTGAGGATGGGGGGCGTGTTTGAGAGGGGATCGAGCGGTTGGTGAGGATGGGGGGCGTGTTTGAGAGGGGATCGAGTGGTTGGTGAGGATGGGGGGCGTGTTTGAGAGGGGATCGAGTGGTTGGTGAGGACGGGGTGAGCAGTTGAGCCCCCTGTCACCCGAGGAAACAGCACTTTCATTTCAAAGCTCTTGTCTGAGCTCCTTGTTCACCGCGATATTATCGGTCCCGAAGAGCCTTTAGTGTAGGTCACGCAGCTCTGTGCCGCTAGAAGCCAGCTGCCTCTCAAGAAGGTGTTTTATCACCTTCCATACATTCTTCAACCCCATTGGGAACCTTTCGGCTAAAACAGGAGAGAGGAGTGGCAGGGAATGTCCTCTGAACTCGTGTAAACTTGCACTGAGATCAATTTTGTGTCGCGGGGGCTGCACCCTCAGTGTGGCGGCTGCGCGACGATTCCGTTAATGTGGTATCGCGACGCAGTGGACAAAAAAAGCCTTCTTCGTTCACGAAAGCGGATCTCCCACCGCCGATAATTACACAAAGAGTACGAGGCGTTCGCTATCTTCTCAAACAAATACCTACAAGAGCTGAGGTATGCCAGTTATGACTCGGCTGTCTAGCCCATCAACATGGCTTGTCAGATGAAAAAGCTGGTCAGTAACCCAGCTGTCGCGAAACCATTCACACAGACACAAAAAACCCTTTTGTTGCTTGTTGCATGCTGCCTCCACCCTCTAAAATTACAACGGGATAAAACACACAAATTTAACTGCTAAGCTCTGGGCTTCACCCCCCTCTTCCCCTCCCCACCCCCCCGTGCTGTGCACTGCTGAGTTACACATCTCTTTACATAACCAGTTACATACCTGCACCTCAACACCCGTCTGTCCCTTTTGAGATGCACGCTCCTCGTCAGACGCTGCCGTTTACCCCTTCCTTTCAATCTCTCTGGAAGTGAAACTCATGCAACTCTCTGGGCCGTTCTTTGTGTTATGTCTAAGGTTGTTGAATGAGTTGGCCTGCTGTACTGAGTGAAGCTTGGCTTTTTGTCTGTCAGCGTGCCGTTATTAAATTGTTTATATTAGCGGACATCTGTACCCTCAATGACGTACACATTTTCACTTTTCAAAGCAGTTATGGGAGTTGATCTTACAGTTACGTATTCACAACTCTTTTTTTTTTTTAAAGAGTAACCAAAACAGTTGACTCTGTATAACCATGCAGTCCACACTGGTGAGGGCAAGCTGATCTGAGCATAGATGAGTGTGGAATGTAGCTGGTACAGGGAAAGTGGGAAGAATTGCGTACCCAGGTGTACGCGTGGCTGTGTGGAGTTCTGTGCCTGGATCATCTTGGGTGGATGTCTTTGCTCTTCCGGAGGCTGTGGGTAGGAGAGCGCTGGCCCTCGTTACCCACACGAAACCCTCGCGGTCACAGCAGTTTGCCGGATTATCTGGTGCTGGGGCCGGCGCTCTGCAGAAACAAACGCCCATCCACCTAGACCGAGCTTTTGTCGCTCATGTTTTTTTAAGTGAGGATTTACAGGGAATCACTGAATTTCATTGGTATATATGATGACGATGATTATTATTATTATTATTATTATTATTATTATTGTATGTTGTTTTAAATTGCAGTAAGAGTGGGCCACGGTGTCTGCAGGTTTTCGTACCAACTTGTTTAAGTTGCTGATGGAAAAGCAACTCCTAAAATCAAGAGTGGAGTCGGTGTACAAGATTGACATGAAGTCAGGAGCAATAACTAAGGGTTTAGCAGATGAAGCGTTGTTTGTCTAATCTGTGTATCCGTCTATCATTGTGGGCTGTTTTTCCCCCACCCACTATGGTAGAGGGACAAAACCTTTTAATGCCATCTAAGAGCAACGACTCCCACAGAAACCAAAAAAAAAAATTCCAATCAAATACAGAAAATTGGATGAAAGGAAATCCAAACATTGGGAGTAGACATTATGATACAGTGATTAGAAATAACGAGGAACAAATACCACACATACACGAGAGGCCCACAAAAATCCCAGCACCTGGGCACAGCGACAGAGTAAACAAAACTGACAGCTAATGCGATAACAACTGCTGGGGGTCTGGTTGGATTGGAATCCTCGAGTGTCTCACCTGCCTGGAATCCCGAACGGCAAACTGAACAAGCTGCTGAATCAATTTCCCAGAGAACTCTGAACTGAGACCCATGAAGCATGCTAATCCTGCCAGGACTGGAGCTCCAGGGACCCTATTTAGACATCACAGACACCTTACAATACATCCGGACAAGAACCTAGTTGTTCTCGAAATGCTCCCATAAAACCTAATTTTACACTAAACAAGCCTGCAGTTACATTACGTTTTTTAGGCAACTTAAAATTTTCTGCCTGCATGCGGCCTAAACAACTTGCTCCTGTGAATGACCTTTTTTAAACACAACAGGAACCAGGTTTCATCGGCTCAGGCAAGGCTTTGTGTGTATAGTGTTGGTGATACCAAATGGGAAATAACTGTGACATTATCATGACCCCCCGGCATGATAAAGGGCTGATATAGCAACAGATACCGTTTTTTCAAAACTGAAGGAAGGAACCTATCAGAAGTTGAGACGAAGCAGGTGGGCACAACAGAATGGTTCAGAGGTCTGCGTCTGCGTGTTATTAACATGCAGGACCCCAGCACGCTATGACCAGAAAACAAAACAAAAAAAATAAACATTTTTTTTTTTTAAACACGAGCGACTGCTCGTTTGGTCAGCGCCCATCAATTAACCCCTTTAGAGAAACATCGAAACCTCTACTTGTCCGAGCGAGTTCGTCCACAGACCCCAACTAACCTCGCGAAAGCACTCTTCGTTAGTGTTCAGCGTAAAGAGCGCAGAAATGTTTTTCACACATTAACTCTTAGGTTTCCCCAAAAGACTGAATTTCCCTCCCCCTGCAGTAAGCGCTAGAAGCGAAATTGTGCCTATGATCTATTCAGTTTATACCATTTTTGAGGAGGTGCGCCACTGAAGCTTTCCGCAAAGCGATAAATGAGACACTCTAATTGGCGCATCCTCTCAGGTGCCCGTTGAATAGGCACGCTGTCCGCAGTGGGAGTGAAATATGGTTTGCTGGCTGGGCCATCGACATTTATAGAACCCATTTAACGTGGAGCGTTGCCAGAACGTCGGTCTACATGAGCTGCTAACGTCCATATGTTTGTGTTGCACTGAGACTACTCTTTACGGTGTAACACATTTTATTTTTTACATAAATCATCTATATAGTAAACGGTTTAATTAAATTACATATGCAGCTGTTAAACTAGCTTGTTCATTTAATGCAGTTCGATGTATTACAAAAATAAAATAAATCACCAGCTTTGTGTAAGGACGTAAGTTACTTATTCATTTAATTTTACTCTTCCCTCTCGTTTTGTTTAATCGTCAACAGAGCAAAACTATTATAACTACGGTATATCTGCGTATCTACTCTTGAGAGGACAGTGTCCCCTAATAAGAAGTGTTGGTGTGATGCAGAGAGCACGATTCGGAGGCAATGGTTTCGTTTGACGTATGGTATGATTTTCTGATTTCCCCTCTTGATCTGATGAGTGCCCTTTATGCCCATATATATTCAGGCAAATAGCCCTGGTGGTTCCCATTAAAAAGGAGCTCTGCTGAATTTATACACCACAACTCAATCGGCTCCTATTGGCGACAGGAACGACTCTCAAAGGTGCCGCGTTAGTTTGACTGTTCTAGTGTTGTTCTAGTGTTGTTCTAGTGTTGTTCTAGTGTGCTTTAGAGTGTAGAAGATTACTACGGGGTCAGGTGAAGTTGCTCACCAAGTATGAAACATATGGAAATAATGATCGCTTCGGAAGTTGGAACCAAAAAAAAAACCCTGGCAGGCTGTTTTACTAGCATATTTGTGTAGCATAAGGCCACAGTGTAGGAGAAAACATCAGACTCGCTTTGACCACGATCTGTGTGTTTTCAGCACGTCTAAGGGAATGGTCCCAGCATTAGTGTGGTGAAAGAATGTCTTTTTTTCCTCACTTCAGTCTGATGGTATATTTTACTGTGCCGGAGTGATTATGTCTGATTACAGTTGGTGACCAGTTTATTGCTCTTCGTCTGACGCATGGTATGTGTGTCTCTTCCTCTTCCCTAAAATGTCTCTAAGACACCGCAGGCCTACACTACAGAAGTGAAATATTCTGATTGTGAGTTGACATCCTTATACCATAACTCTCGCCAAAGCCATCTATCACCCGCCATCTTTCCATTTTCTCCTCTATGGAAACTGCATTGTTTGGGTCTCAGCAACAGCTCCATAACAAAGGGCTGTGTGAATGTCAATTGCACAATGCAGTAGGGTAAATCAATAATTTATTTCATGGCTGCAAGCATATCTACTTCAGCAACATTGATTGTATCAAATGGATTACATGCATTACCTGAGTACTTCAGTTAAATCAGCTTCAGACTGTACACAATGTTCTGTAGGGATAGCGTGGGATTATAAAAAAGCACCGAGACAACTGTGGTCCAGGGTTTCTGCTTTGTGTCTTTAGATTTCATTGGTTACATTCTTCGACTCATTTCCTTCTGAACGGAACATAATTAACGGAACGTGCAGCACAACAGGAAGATGTATGGACAGCGTTAGCAGGCAAGCTGAGACATGCTGAGGTTCAAGTATAGACTTTAACAGTGTGCTGTTTGCTATGTTACTGCATACCATAATAGCCCTGTCAAACTATTCACCTCTCAGGCAGTGAATCCGTCTGCATCAGGGGAGAGCGCTTACCTCCGCTCCACGTCAAAACTATTCTGGTAAAAACCAAACCGAAAAGCTGAAAGCCTGAAGGGCAATTCTGAGACACTCAATGAAATAAAGAGGCCAGATTCTAAATGTCTGAAATGGGCCTGAAATACTTGCTGTTTGCTTGATAATTTCAACAGAACACTTTAGTCGGATTTCGTATTTTTTATTTACAAAATACATGAGGAAAAAAAGATACCGCTTCTAAAGAACATAGTATAGAAGTGCAAAATCGTTCATTTGTTTCTGGCCTAGTGATATTTGGCCCTTAGCATCTCTGATTCAGGCCTAGGGATTTACTTGAGAGAGGGTAAAGGTCTGGGATGAATAACATTTGAGGAAGACTTTTCCTCATAGATAAGATAGTATCTGTAACCCTCTGTGATCTTCTGCGACTTTCTTTGAACCCACAACAGGCTCATTGTTTGAATAATTTTCATTACTGAAGTGGAATAAATTACATTGCCAAGTGCAGGCTCTTGTAACTTCCATTGTTTTACCCTGTCCTCCTCCACACACTTAAATGCAGAGAGTGAGCAGGAGAACCCCCCCCCCCCCCCCTTCTCACCTGATTTTCACTCTCCTGAGTGACGCAATCCCTGACTCTCCCGACAAATTTCTCTGTGCCAGAGCAGGGCTCCACACGCATCGAGGACCTGGCACTTCAGCGCTAATGGGGCTAACTTTGTGCCGGTGTACACGGGCAGGGGAGGGAATCGGGGACCCGTGTACGTTTGATGTGGCACGCTGGTCGGCACACCCGCGCGGTGAGGAAGAGACTCGCGCTCTCGGATCGCTAATGGCTTGCTCTGGCTCCGGATCAAGTTTTCAGAGATAAAATGGGGATCTGGCAGTCATGCTGGCTCAGCCCGTGGGGCAGAGTGTGTGTGTGTGTGTGTTGGAAAGCAGTGAAGGGCTGAGGGGGTGCGTTGCCCTCACTCGTTCGGCAGACGAGCTCCTCACAGGGGCCTGCTCCTCCTCACACCTGCGCTGAGTGGAGAAGCCCACTAAATGGGCCACAGGTGCGCCGCGTGGGCCCAGAGAAAATGGTGGCCCACTGGTTGTTTGTCAGCGGCCGCATTAGCGACCGCGGTGCTGCTAACTGCACTTCGTTTTCTTGCATGTGACAAAAAATTGGATGCAGCCATGAAAAATTTGCGTCGAAATGCTCTACGGTAAATTATTGTTTATTTTTTTCTCCTTTCGATTTCTCTCTGGCTTTGTTACTAATTCTATTTTGTTTTTGTAATGTTTTAATTGCAATGTTGGCAGTTTGAAAGTAGAGGAAAATTGTAGACAGGATTGACGGTTAGGGAAGAAGGAAGGCTTTCAGCAGCTAAAAGCTCTGAGAAAATTGGTGAGGAGTAATTGACGTAATTGATCGTATTCAGCAAATTGCATGATGAATATTGTAATTTATGGATTTTGTCACATGCATATTGTGTTAGGTTCTGTTCCTTCAATAATGAGAGTAAAGCTTAGCTATATGTAGTTCAGATTTTAAATCATGGTGTCTTATTTGTGCACGCAAAGCTTAATTTGATTGGTTTTGTTTAACAGTGGCTTTTTGTATGTTGAAGGTGCCTCCTGACGTCACTTCCTGGGAAACATCTTGCTGCTTTCTAATCTGACCGCTCACCAAGTTGATTGGTGAATGGTCTTTTCTCCTGTTCCAGCGGTCCAGAAGATCCCACGTGTGCTCTGGGTGGGACATGTGAGGCACAAACGCTTGCCTTGATTAAAAAAACTCTTTAGAAACCTTTGATCATTTTGCTGAAATAATAGCAATTTTGTCAAATCTTAGTCATACAGGTCTTCTTGGTTGATGTGCATAGGCTGTTCAGCCTAATAATCATCTAACAGACAGGAGCTATATCCCTTTCTATATCTTCAGTGACACAAACTGCTACTTTCATTTCCCGGTTGGCAGATGAACAGATTGCCTCTACATGTTGCTGGGCAGCGAGACGCAGCTCCCTTCGTACGGGGCTATGTACACCACAGCTTCCACGGCGAGGTTGAACTGTGAGCGAGTGTTCCTGGTGGACTCCTGCTGCACGTGCAATGGGTGTCAGTCCTGCTGTCGGCTTTCCTGGCTGTTTACCGGGGGGCAGAAACAGACCAACCGGGGTTTAATCGCAAGTGGAATCTGTATGCAGCATTCTGGAGAAGTCAAGAATGAAGGGATTTATTACCCAGAGAACAATAGTCCTCCAGAGAGGCCTATAACTCCTGAGATCACCATGGTGATAAGTTTAACTCCGGTGCAGCTGCAGTGTTCCTTATAAGGGGAAATGGACGCGTCGGCAGAAGAGCGAGGCCTTTCATTTGCTGATAGAAATCAGCCGAGTTTGACATTCACGCTTCGTTGTGTGGGGAGGGGTGATGCGAGGGGGGTGGTGGCGTTGCATGGAGGATAAAGGTCTTGACCAGCTAGAGGAACTTGGTTTGTTCGCGGGGAGGGGAGGGGGGGTGGATTTATAAACAGGAAAGATGCCGCTTTTTTTCTCTCCGACAGTCTTCCAACAGTGATATATTGTTACAGAGACGAGCAGATCGCCGGATTGCTCCGATCCTGCTGATTGTACAACCACGCAGACGACACACGGGTCATAGTCCTCCACATGTCAAGCTTCTCCTGAGGGAACCGATGAGCTCTGATTCCCGTGGCGTGGCGTCTGAACGAGGCGGAGACATGTGGGATGCTGATGCAGGGTGGCAGGCCATGCCACCCAACACGCCCCACAGAGGGTTGCAGAGCACCACCACACGAAATGGGGAACAAATACAGGCCGGAACCCAGTGTTTCGGCTCATAACCACCACCACAGGGCTCGGTCACGTGTGTGTGTGTGTGTGTTTAAGAACTGTCAGCTCGCAACCTGGCAACTGCTGAAGAGCGTAAACCTGGTATGTGAAGAGTGGCTATAAAACAATCCTTTAAAATGTTAAATAGCGATACTTTGAATCGGATACTAATTTTGTTTTGTATATTTTACATTATCCATTAATTTTGAATTATTCTTTTACAAACTCATAAAGCATAATCCTTTAATATGTCCTTTTTTATTTTTATCGTTGCTAGTAGGACAGAGCTGTTTATTTGTCAGGTTGTGCTCTGCTAACTCTTTGAGACCATGTGACTCACAGAAGGTAAGTAGTGTATGGTTGAGGAGATGGTAGTGTTTCTGTATGTCTGTATGTAAGTTTAATCCTGTAAAAGTTATGTCTTAATGTAATGCAAGAGAATGCTAATTAATAATCTTAATGAACTGTGAGAGGGTTACTACAAGAAGTTCGACCACACACTGCTTAATAACGCTTTTCGTTAGGGACAAGGAGATACATTAGGCTGGAAGTGGAAATTAGACCACAGAGGCAGAAAGTGTAATGCGGGCAGAAACTAATGTCAGTGTGGTCTAGAGATATACATTACAACGTTGTTACGGCTGTATAGGCTTGTTGAAATGGCATTCAGGCCTGTTGCTGCTTTGATCAAGTGAAATAATAGATATGAGTCCATTTGAAGACGCAATGTGGAGGCTGAACTAATTCAAATCAGGCTTCCAATTTCAATATAAACCATCTTAAACACACAAACACACTGGCATATAAAGGTAACGTGTTAAGACAGGAATGTGAAATCACATTTAATCCGCACTGACGAGCCTCGCGCTCTTTTCTGGGTGTCAAACCCGAGTGCACACCAACAGGAAGAGTGCCTGCATGGCGGGGGATGCCACTGTCCTGAGGTCCCCAGGGGGACGGGAAAGGTCTTTCTTACGTCTCATTTTCTCAGGCAGTGGAGAAGCACGCAGGTCAGAGCTCCCAGTGGCTGGGGAAGAACCCTGGTGATTACCGGTGTGTTATTGGGACCGTCGGGCGCAGGACTGGTGAGTAAGCTTTTCCATGCATACGCTCAGTCTGGAGTGCATGGGTGCCACTCTGTTTCATGCATCCAGCTGAATATGGTCCCAGAAATGATGTGTGATACTCAAAGCCGATTTCACACTTACAAACCAGGCGGGTACTACATTCATTCCCCTGAAAAGAGCCTGGCTGCTTTGACAGGATCCTAGGCTCAGCAAGCTGTGTTCATTTCTCACTCAAGAGCCTGTTGGCTTCTTAATGCTTCACAGTGTTTTAAATTACGTTTTTCAAATGTATTTAATTGGCTTTTATTTACCAACTTGCATGTCTGAGGCTGTCTGTTTAACGTGGAGGTCAGGTTGAATTCTGTGGGAGGTACAAACTGATGGGAGAGCAAAGCACGGGACTATTTAGTTTGGCGTATTTCATGTTTTTTGTCCCTTACTGGCTTCTGTAATCTGCAGCCTGGGGGTCAGTTGGTTTGTTGGTCCAAGCTTAAAACAGGAAGTGAGTTGGCAAAAATCATTCTAATATGGCCAAGCTCGCAGTGTAGGCCAGCCACGGAAAATGCAACACAGTAAAAACTTGAAATGTTGTTGCCAGGGTGTTGCCAGGCCTCGTCGTATCACAATAAAAATGGAACCGTGTACAGAAGACCTGCAGTTGCAAAAGTAGCTGGCAGTGGTGGTGATGGCTGGGCCACTCATTGATCCTCTACTGCATTGGGTGGGTCGTTTCTGGGGATTTCTATAGTGACGTCCTGAGTGCATGGGATTGCTGGAGGAGGAAAACAGTGATGGGAAGAGGTCTCTGCATGATCGATCCCTCTATTTCTCCTATTATCATTATTTTCATATGTCATTTATAAGGACCAAAACCTGTGGAACAAAGAAGTTAAAGAATCTATAGAAAATAGATTTACACTCATAACAATCAGTCTCCTATAACTTTCAGGTCATGCCCAGCAAACATTGATTGGTGCGAAGGGCCTGCCCTTGTCCGTGAGCACGGTCTATAATGGACTCATTTCACGGAGTTCAGGCTTGAACGGCATACTGCGTTTAGACATTCCTCAGACCGTAGCTCATCTATGGTCAAAGCTGAGCGTTTGCTGGGTAGCCCAGCTCCGGGATTTAAACATACGTTGTGCAGATAATTCTCATGCCGGACCATGCTCCAATGTGAGGGGGCGGATTGGGAGGAAGTTATGATTCCATCCTCACACTCGGATCACGTCCCCTCCCTCTTGTTGGGATGGGAGTTTGCTTGAGTCCAAGAACACAATTCACAAACACCCACTTAGCCAGGGGAGACCTTGGTCTTCTGGAGGATTTTGTTGTCTGGAGACAATCATGAAACTGCCACACATCCAGCTCCATCGGCAGTGTTGATTGCTGATGATTGCTGGCCAGAAAATCCCGTGACTCTTCAGCAGTGCGGGATACTGTTACGCGGCCTTGGTACGATGACTGGTCACATGATTTACATGTTGGATACACTATCAGAGAACAGGAAACTCATACCATATGCACTAAGCTGAAGGTGTTTAGTTTTTTTGAAGAGATGGGATAAATTTGTCTTGCCACCACATTGGCATCTAAAGCACAAGCGAAAGCAGAGATGGCTTAAAAGGCGTATGACAAATGACCACACTGTGGGAAGAACTAAGGCAGATTTCAATGCCAGTTTTAATTCAATGTCAGTCAACCGGAAGCTGTAGAACGGCATAAGAAACCAGTAAATAAAAGTTTCCTTCTGCTATATTCTCAGGGGAGTGTTCTATTTACTGAATTCAAATGTTTTATTAATTACTGACGTTAAACGAATGTATTAACGGTTTACTGGTCAGATGACAAAAATGTCAATACGTGTGTAAACGAAAGATGCAAGTTCAAGGAAAGGAGTTCAAACTTACAAAACCCAGTGGACACCAAGCTTTAACCCAATGAAGGAAGAACCCTTGACCATGGTGACCTTTGATCCAGCTGCAGGCCACCATTCCTGAGGGCGACGGCGTCGTTGGCTGGCGAAGGAGGAGAGCGGATGTGCGCCCCTGCGAAGACTCCCCTGCTGGGACGCGGACGGAGGGAAGTGGAGACTGCCGGTGATGGAGATAATGCCACAGCCAGGCTCACCCACAAAAACAGGAAGGAGATCCAGAGCTCCCTCTTTGTCAGAGGAGGTTCCACAGGAAAGGGTGGGGGGTGGGAGAGGGACAGGGAGAGTAGTGGGCTACCTCTTTCCACCTGCA
>JAOVYW010005661.1:0-12081 GCA_025775045.1 Hiodon tergisus
CCTTGTGTGTCTGTAACAAGGCCAAACATTCAAGGGTATGTAAACTTTTGATCAGGGCCATTTGGGTGATTTCTGTTGTTATGATTAAAAAAATAAAAATAACTGTGATAATAAATGGCTTCATATGATCACTATCCTTAAATAAAATACTTTTTTTTTTTGCATGATCAGTCATATTTTCAAAATCAATGCCAAAATTTCACAATTTCTACCAGGGTAATTCATAATGCGGTGTGACTGTGATTTATTACCTTCTAAAATATCAGTAGTTGTTACTATTAATACTTGAATTATATGTATTTCTTTGTATACCTGTTTTACAGTGCAACCTTTGTGAAAAGCTTTTCTGTCTATTGGGTTGAAGTTAAAAGTAATTTGATAAATTATGATGGTAAACTGGATCCTGCATATAGCCCAGCAGTGCCCAATAGTGTGTCATCTGCCTCCTACACGATGACTCCATTATCAGTAAGTAAACCAGGGATCTGTGTGAATAACCTCATATAAGCAATTGCGGCTGGGTCCAAATGAAAACTTTGGTAAACTGCTAATTGGATTTAATTGTATTTATAGCATTTTCTTGTCTTTGTAAGTATCTTATTTTTTTACTCATAAAAAGAGAATGTTATTAAATGCAGTGATGTAAAATGCAATTAGCAGGTTGTCAATGTTTTTATTTGGTCCCAGTCTTATTACCTGCTAAAATGATGTTTACATTGAGCCTTACCTGTTTAGGTTAACATTTTATTAAATATTTCTTATGGTGTTGTCTTATTTGATACAGTAAACTTTCTCAATCTTTTAATTGGGATCAATTCACAAATGTATTTTTGACATTTATTTAGTATTGTAAAAAATTTTAGGGAAAAAATAAGTAGTGAAACAAAAACATTAAGTTAAACAACAGGCCTTTTTAAAGTCTTCAACCATCAATATTCGGCAATATAAAAAAAGAGATTTCTGCCTACTTTGTACTAGTGTTATTTAAATATATCTAGACTGTAAGCCCCACAGATTTGGCACTATTAAGGATGAGTAGTTTTTGTTACAGATTTAGATTGTTAAAACAAGAAAAATATTAGAAATAATCTAAAATTAATAGGGTTTTAATTTGTGATTATCTGAAACCCCACTCTCATTTTTAAATTTGTCATAACAATTTATTTATTTATTTTCACATTACAATGCAAAGGTTTTAATTTATAATAAATTTCAATGCTTGTCAAACAGTCACTAATCACCAGCACTGGCTGTGGGAACCGAAAACTCTGCCTGAGTCGGCCCAACATCTGTGACCCTGCTGTCAGTACTGATTGCCACTTCATGTCTGTAGTGATGTCACTCAATGACTCAGCCGTTCAATTAGAAATATCTGGACCCTCGGAAGGTTACATTTCCATTGGATTTTCTGATGATCGGGAGATGGTAATTTTTTTTTAAACATCTGAGAACAGAAGCTTTTTAAATGATGCCATAATGTTCACTAAGTGCTGAATACAGCAGACAAAATGTATCTCCTTGTGAAACAAAAATGTTTTAAAACCGTTAATATTTAGGAGCAATATTTTGTACTAAATAAACAATTAAGGGGATCTAGTAGACATGGTTGGTTGGGTATGGAGCTAACCACCCTGGTTTTGATACTTATTTATTAACATGCTTTTTTTAAACTTTGGGATGGGATTATTTACATATTTTCCATAAATTTTACCTGGATTTGAACCCCCACCTGAATTTATATCAGTATTCTTCTAGTTATGTCAATAATAATAATAATAATTTTCTTTCGTTTTTCAGGGAAATGATGATATTTATATCTGTGGTCGTGACAGTTCTGGACTAATTAAAGTGCAACATGCCTTTTCTACAGGAAAAACCCAACCAAATATAATTTCCCAAGTACAGTGATCTTGCTGTTCCTTCTCACAGTTCAACCGAGACTAGATATAAATGATATCAAAGCAATGACCCACTAGCTTTTAATTTATGAGAGACATGCTACCATACAGATTTTTATTTATTTTGCCTTTGTGTAGAATAAAATTTGTACTCTCTAACCATAATTTATATAAATGAATGGATGTTCAATTCTGTTGGTTTTATTATGTTGCCCTTAATGACTTCTGTTGGGTGGGGGGGTTGATGGGACCTGTTAATTACAACTGTTTAAGACAGCTATTGCTGTGACTTCAGAAGATTAGAATGTAGTTAAGTAAGAATTCCTTTGGAAGATCATTTAGAATTTAGTGTTGTAAAAACGATTCAAACCTATCATAACAAATTAATTTGATTTCCTAAGTACATTCCCTTGGCCCTCTTAAACACGCATCTGGTTTTAATGCCAGTGGTCAAAAGAATTCTCTAATCCCCCAAACAGAAGTGATGTAGGGCAGCATCTTCCGGGCCAGATTTGGAAACCCCTGCTCAAAATACTACGATGTATAGTATATTCACTTTTTGAAAGTTCATAATTTTTTGGTACTCTGAAAGTTTGAATAAAATGTTCTTGCAAGCTCCATGTTAATTGTAAAGTCAATGAGAAAGACTTGATTGTAATGCATTCCATCACAGGAAAACATTTCGGACATAAAAACCTCTGCCCTTAATGGGATCATCCAATGTTCCTTCACTTCGCAAAACTCCATCTCAACTCAGAGGAGTGCTGGAATTAGTCCCCTTTACTACCTCCTATTTGCTTATGGAGCTACCGGGAATGGTGGGTAGCAAGTACTTATGTAAACAGAAAGGTCCTATTTGTTTTCTTTGGTTTTTTGTTATTGTACTTTAAAGTGTTTTTTCTCCCATAACTGCCAATATGACTCCTGCCACTACACACAGGGAGGGCAAGGAAGTAGTCTGATTGGTATGCTCAGATTCTGCTGCGTTCAAGCTTCTCATCTCATTACATAATGCCGACGACACAGCCCACTAGAGAATTTCAGCAGAGAGGTATGATTGGCAAGTGCCCCGGAAGCACACAGGGGAGTCTATTTAGCTATTAGCAGAGAAAAGCTCTATCGATTTCCACACACCCCAATCAGAATCAGCCAATCAACTTAGTATGTGCCCGGGCAATTGTCTATACAACTGAGCTGCTCAGAAGACCACAACTGTGTCATGTTTTAAAGTGTTTCTATTGAAAAGAATTATTGAAATTTAAATGAAAATCCAACCTTTTCCTTGTTTTCTGCTGACCTGCATTCTGCTGGAACATTGACTAAGGTTGAGACAAAATCCAAACCTTGAAGACCTGAGAATTACATTTTTTTAAATTGTATTTAAAAGCGTACCATAATAATTTCTTCTACTCATAAAGATTCAGTTATGTAAAGCACTATCAGTAGGTTGCTAAAGTTTTGATTTGGTCCTAATTATGTCAAGGCTTCATTAAATGTCTTCATACTTTTTAGATTTGTTTCCCTGCTTTTTTGTAGGTATAATCCAGTTCCATACGGACACTTTTATCAGTGGGCAGAAGGTAAACCTTGCAAAGGCCGAAATTGTTGAAACTGAAGGGGCTCAGGAACCTGCACTCCAAGCACATGGTACAAACTTTGGTTTTATATAGTAAAATAGGCATAAAGATGATCTCAGTTCTTAATTTTAAAAACTTTATTGTCCAATAGGGTTTGGTTTTTAGCCAGCTCCTTCACAGCAATATTACCCATAACAAATATTAAAATAAATAGACATAAAGATTCACATCATGTTTTCTTTGATCCATTACCTGTTATATTTGTGGTAAAAAAAGTCAAATATACTTTTCTTCTATAGGCTCTTTGATGCTTATTGCCTGGATGACCACAGGAAGTTTGGGAATGATAATTGCCAGATATCTGAAGACGTTCACTAGAGAGAAAAGCTATCATGGTAGAGACCTGTGGTTTTTGGTGAGTAGCCCCATTCATCCAGATATCACAGAGGAGGAGGATATACCCAAGGAGCTCAACAGTCTGAGTATCAGCAGCCGTATGAGGCCTTAAACATAATTGTGAAGTAGTGACTAATTGTGACTATGTACACAATTCAATAAAATAAAGTTTAAAAAAATCAGATAAAGAGCTGATTAATTCAACAGTAGGAAGTATATGAAAATATACTAATGGGGAATTCCTTCCGGAAGGGTCAATTTATTGTAGTTGAATTATAATGCTTCCGGTCATTATAGTTATTTTAGTTTTTTAAATTAGTATTAATTTTATGATTTAAGAAACTTCTTCACTTCATTGATCACGATTTAATGTCCTCACTTCCCTGAATATTTCTGTTCTTCTGTCCTTGTCTTTCTCAGATACATGTGTTTCTTATGTCAGTTACAGTCTTTGTCACCACCATTGCCTTCATTTTGGTCTTTGCATATGAAAGAAAGTGGAGTGGTGTAAGTATGGTTTGTCTTAGTTACTGACAAATATGTAAAAGCTACTGAGATAAGCTTCCCATAGCGCATATATATATATATATATATATATATATCTGTGTATATTCAAATTTTAGAGATCTCAAACATGTGATTCATGCAAGACAACCAAAGACTTTGCATGACTGGAATCACCTCACTCCATACTCCAATTCTTGATTAATGTCTGTTTTTATCTTTCTGTCAGTTATTTATTGGCCAATCCTGGTTGTTTTCCTTACAATTGTTAAATTTAAATGGAGTAATCAGGGAGCTTTCACTTGGTTACTCAAGTGTAAATCAGAAGCTAATTGAGAGGTGGCTCAAAAACTCGCAGACACTGTAGCCCTGAAGGTCCAGGGTTGGACACCCCTATTCAAGATTATGGGTAGAGTATAAGTATAAAGTCACAAAGTCAGTTTAACACAGAACATCTGAACATTTTTCTAGAATGTCAGGTTTTATGTGCACGTCTTGTATGGTGGAGCTAAATTAATTATTTGTTTTGATTTTCCCAGGGAGCACATCCAGTTCTGGGCTGTTTAGTTATGATAATGGCTTTCATTCAACCACTTGCAGCCATCTTCCGTTGTGCACCTGACCATAAACTGTGAGTAGACAAAAATATAGATGAGAAATCCTTAGGACTTGCTCTCTTCATAAATTAAATACTGTTAGTAATGACTAAGATTTTCATTGCATTTTTACAGGAGAATGGTTTTTAATTGGTCACACAGATTGAATGCCATGGTAATTAAAGTTTTGTCAGGTAAGGAAATAGATTTTTTTTAAACATTTTTTGAACATTAAATTTTACCCGTAAAGAATGAGAAACTGGTAAGTGGACCAAGGAGTACTTTATTATGAAAGAGTCTGACACCAGTTAGTGTATATTAGTGAATAAATAGAGCCCTTTCACCTACCCTTCTTTAGTCAAAGTCAATTATTAAAAAGCCCAAAATAATAACAGAAAAAACAAAATATACATAACAATAGTCACTAGAGGCAGTTTCAAATAATGTATAAATGGGAATATGGACATTATAAATAGAAATCTTAAATATTATAAGTAAAAATATAAGGGTCGTAGTGCCTATGAATGGATACATTAAAATGTGCTAATGTACATCAATGTACATAGAAAGTGACCAGAGCATATTAAGTGTTTGTGTGATCAATAGATCATTGTTGCTGGTTGAGGAGCCTTATGGTCTGGGGGTAAAAACTGTTTGTGAGTCTGGAAGTGCGTGTCCTGATGCTCTGGTAACATCTGCCAGACGGCAGCAGTCTGAACAGACCATAGCATGGGTGGCTGTAGTCTTGTATGATGTTCCGCGCTTTCCTAAGGCATCGTGTATGGTAGATGCCTTGCATGGAAGGGAGATGGCAGGCAATGATGCGCTCCGCTGACTTCACCACCACCGCTGCCGTACCAGGCAGTAATGCAACCTGAGATGATGCTCTCAATGGTGCACCTGTAAAAGTTGGCGAGAGTTTTTGCAGACATGCCACACTTCCTGATTCATCTCAGGAAGTATAGGCGCTTTTGGGCAGTTTTTACTGCAGAGTCTTCTTGCCTGGACCAGGTGAGGTCATCTTTGATGAACACACCGAGGAGACTCTCTCTACTTCAACTCTATTGATGTGTATGGGGGCGTGATCCCCCCTCTGCCACTTCCTGAAGTCCACGATCATCTCCTTAGTCTTGCAGGAGAGAATGTTGTCCTGGCACCATGTAGCCAAGTCACTTACCTCCTCTTTGTTTGCGGTCTCATCATTGTTGGAGATGAGACCCAAGATGCTGGTGTTATCCACAAACTTAAGTATGATGTTGGAACTGTGTGTGGCCAGACAGTCATGCGTGAACAGGGAGTGCAGAAGGGGACTGAGTACGCAGCTCTGAGGGGCGCCGATGCTCAGGGTCAAGGAGGTGAGGTTGCCCATTCTCACCACCTGGAGTCTACTCGTCAGGAAGTCCAGGATCCAGTTGCAAAGGGAGGTGTTAAGACCCAGGGTGTTAACAAAAGTGTTAAGATAATCTGTAGTCCAGAAACAGCATCCTCACGTATGTGTTACCCTTTTCCAGGTGGGAGAAGGCAATGTGTGCATTCAGGGCAATGGCATTGTCCGTAGATCTGTTGCGGAGGTATGAAAATTGAAGGGGGTCCAAGATGTCAGGAAGGGTGGAGCAGATGTAGGTTCTGACCAGCTGCTCGAAGCACTTCATGATGATGGAGGTCAGTGCTTCAGGGCGATAGTCATTCTGGCAGGTTATGGAAGGTTTCTTTGGTACAGGAACAATGCTGATCTGCTTGAAGCAGGCGAGGACTGCAGACTGAGTCAGGGAGAGGTTCAATATAGAGGGTGAAAACCTCCGCTAGCTGGTCGGCGCACCTCCTGAGGACACGGCCTGGAATGCTACCTGGCCCTGGTGACTTCCAAGGGTTCACGCTTTTAAAAGCTCTCCTCACGTCAGCCGTGGCTAGGGACAAAGTGCAGTCGTCCTAGTCCTCAGCAAGCCTCATCGAAGGAATTGTGTTGGTCGCCTCAAACCGTGCATAGAAGGTGTTGAGCTCATCAGGGAGCGAGGCGGTGGGACAAGCATCACTCATATTCCTCCCTTTCTATTTGTGAATAACAATGGTCAAGAGTCCGATCACCAATGGTAGAAAAGTCAGTGTGCTGATGGTATTTTGGCAAAACTTTCCTTGTATTAGCCCTATTGAAGTCGCTGACGACAATAAAAGCGTCCTCTAGTCCATTAATTACTCCGTATAGGTCCTCTAGCACATGTGTTTTATCCGCCGCCAGGTCAGTGTGTCCTTCCTCTATGGCGCACCACTTACAGCTGAGTTATTGGCATGGAGTACCTGTACAATCAAAGGTGTTTACGGCAGTCACAATCAATACTTTTTTTAACAGAGAGGATAATTAATTCCGTCAGAAGTTAGGTGAATCACCCTTGGTCTAGTAATGGTAAATCAGAGATGGGTACTAGAGCACTATGGAACCTGCTGGTTTTTAATGTAGTCAGTGCTTAGTTGTGTATTTAGGTCCTCAGCACTTGAACAGGAAAGAACAGCTATATGTGTATTTCAGTCTTTTCACACTAAGATACTCATATGATATATAGTGTGTGTGTGTATGTAAGTATGTATGCATGCAGAAACCCCTGTGGAACTTTTCGCTGCTTGCAGACCACTATAACATCTACATTTTTTTTTTCAGTGGCTGCCATATTCACTGGCCTTTCACTTCTCAGCAGTTCGTCAGAATTGTGGCTACAAAAAGTGATGGGAGGTTTTGTTGGCTGGGAGGCCTTGTTTTTCATACTCCAAGAACTAAACCTGCAGTGGGGTCAGAAAGGTAACGTAAAACATTTTTTCTCAAAATTCAGCAAAATGTATTTGCCTAGATATATATTATGTAATGTTTTTTGTTGTTGTTTCTGTTATATTTTAGATGATGGAGACAGTGTTCTGAAATCGGTAAGATTCCTTGAGCTCAGTTATTTGTTTTTAATTTCTATTGCATAGGTTTGCATTCCAATTTAATGAAAGCATGACATTTAAGTACATTTATACCAATGCAAATAATTATACCAGCAACTCATAATAATATGCTATGTGATAATTTTTTTCCATTTTTTTTACAGATTCATGCAGAAGTGATCCTCCTACTGCTGTTCTTCATTGGAAACCTTGTATTTTTGTTAGCCCTTCTTAGTGGAATTGGAATGCCATAAAGACAGGAGAAAATTATAATGAACATGGTTAATTAATTCACTCTCGAACTGTATTACATTCTAAGCTTACAAACGTTTCTGAAAATTCACATACTACACTAGAACTTGTGAGTTAATTCGTATAAAGCATTTTTCTAATCAATATTTATGTAATTTTGCTTTCTTTAATTGTCTCTTTACTACACATAATGCAGAGGTCTAATAGTTTATTTATAAATGAGGCATCGCAGATTTCAGTGTGTCTACCCAGCTTTTGTGATCATAAATTTGAAATAAATTACTGTATCACTGTAGCTGTGCAGTTTCATCAGTTTTATGCACCCTTACATGACTTGTACAAATCTCAATGGTATCAAACACTTCCCTGAAGATTCAAGCACAGGACAATGGGCATGAATTAAATTAGTGACTTTTCAGTTGTAATTTTGATGTTCGTTCTTATATTTTTTCGAGTTAGGAGATTATAGGGGATTAATTTTTTTTATCTCACTGTAGACCATGAGGATTCTAAATCTTTAATGAATCCGCCACAAACATTAGGAGTCTCCCGAGTCGCTCTACCAGGAGCTTGTCCAGGACTAGAATAGGTCCTGTGATTTACATTACAGGTTTAAATAATTATGTCGTTTGACAAATGGCATATTAACTGGGTTCCACAGTATTGGTACAATGATCCCTATGATTTCCAGGGCATTTGTGGCCTATGACTCTCTAGCCATCATTAATTTCTCATGTATGTGCTTTCTGATTTCTTAACGGCAAAAACATCGTTCCAAACCAGGTTGGGAAACTAAAATTATTTTTTAAAAGTGGCTTGTGTAATCCCTTAACAGACACTCTCATCTAGCATAACTTACTACATAGCTCACAGAGAGACTAATGAGAGGAATCACATGCATGTGTTTTTGAATGTACTTTAGTTTGATATAGTGAAACTTTTGACAAGCTCGTATTGCGATGTGTTGGTACCATAGACCCAATGTAGTGCTTTCTTATCCAAGATTTACAGTTTTATACTTTATTTTTTACATAAGGAGGTTTTCCATAGTACTTGACGTAAAATACCTTTTTGTTTATGACTTTTATTGTTAATTAGGTTTTTTCCAAGTGATTAACTTATTAAACATAAAAGATAAATATGAACATTTCCTTTTTACTTATCTTTTGCTTGGGTATTCTGAATATAATAACATCAATACCAAAACAGTGCCTGTCTCGGTTTTAGCCATAAGAAACAATTTTGATATTATGTGTTTACTTTTATCTGTAAGTAGCAAATCCTGTTCTGGTGTATTGCAGCGATCTTTACCTTTTTCAGATAATCCTGGCTCTCTTACGACCTGTGTAAATATTATTAGGGAACCGGAGTGATGTAGGGTTGGCATTGCTCCGGGTTTGCTAGCTGAGGCACTGGAGTGGCTCCAGTGAGACAGCTCCAGGCTAGCGCAAGTGTGGCTCCAGAGAGTCATCTCCAGGCTGACTCCAGTGTTAATGGAGACCACCTGCTCCAGCAGTCGCTGTTCCAGCTCTGGAGCTGCTCCAGTGCAGCTTCACACTGCTAATTTTACTCCGGCCAATTGCCATGATTGCGCCCCCTGGGCAAAGAGCCACTGGACACCTGTCCATGTTTACAACTTGGTGGACAAGTTTGCAACTTTTCTGAGGTAGTGATAACACGGCTGAGACATTTTATAATGAAGGTGCATAGGAGAGATCAGACTGCATAGGCGATCAGACAGTGTGTCAGCTTTCTTTGCTAAAGACTCAGCCCCAGCTCCGCTACTGAGCAAATCTAAAAAAAACTTTTCAGCTCTGCTCTGGGTCTTAGAGCTGCCTCCAGATTGCATGCTGCTCATGCAAGCACATGTTTCACAGACAAGCCCAAATTGAGAAACATTTGAAAACATTTTGAGAAACACTAAATAGCAATCCTGCCTTTTCTTTTACATTTACTGCCACATTGTGTCTCTACTTTTCCACAGACTTTTTCTCTCCTTAATCCATATCCAAAACTTTACACTATCATATAACCTGTGGTGTGTGAACCCTCCATTGGGCAGCTGGGGTATGCCCAGGCCAGCCCTGACTGATGGGCAAGGAGTCGGGCCACACCTACAGCCAGGACCTCAGTGTGGTTCACACTCAGGTGTTTGTAATGTCATGGTGACCATATTCCTCCTTCCAAATTCTCGCTTTCCTCCTGTGAGTGGCAATGCCTCTCTACTTCTGCACAGCCTAATCAGATAGCAGGTCCTACCGCGCTCTTTCTGGGCTGGTCCAGTTATCCCCCACTTCAGGCAGGTGGGTTCGGGGTATTTTAACCCTGAGGTACCGATAGGATTGACGGCTTTATCTTTCAGTAAACAAGCCCCTAGCATAGAATCATGACCCGATACCTATGGGTTCACCAGCAGGTTGTACTTAAGTATGATGTGGATCCAATATACCTACCTCTGGAGTCCTGCAGGTTTCTCCCAACCACTGTGGTATCTCCTACTGGTCATCCCCAGCTATTCAGGTACTGCCCAACTGATACCCCACCATTGGGTCATCCTTATCAGCCACTCAATCAGTCCCGGAAGTATTTAAATAATGACAAAATAAATAATGCAGGGGCAGCAATAACTGCAGAGAGAATACACACTAGATGATCAAGATAGTACAAGGGCACAAGTACAGTGACAAGGGGCTTTTAAGGCTCTGGCCTGATTAGTTCTTCGGTCTCGAGTCCTGAAGTTCTCATTTTGAGCCTTCATTTATATGTTGGGTCAACAGACTACCACATTCTCTATGTCAGGGAGAAGTGGAATACAAGAACCAGGTTACACCAAATATGCCTCCCCTCTGCTTCAGGACTATGAAACAAGAGACAATCCCACACCGTGGGTGTGCGTTTCCCTGGGACTGAGCTCATTACACCTGAAGGAAAAGATTCTGCCTGTGCGATTTTGGCCCGACACAAGGAAACCTTTTAATTCGCCATGAATTGCTAGGACAAGTCCCTCTCGATCGCAAATTGTATTTCGATGTTTATAGGTAAAATAATTAAGATGAGACTGATTTGCTAAGGTTAGGTTTAGATATTTGTGGATGATTTGGTGGAGTTACATTCATATTGACTTGAATAATTTACTGAGTTGTTAGAAATAGTCTGAACCGCTACCTTGCACCTACATACTGTCACATCTACGCCTCACACTTCCTCAGTCTGCTACCAGAGATCAACATCTACCCTTCCTCAGCTTCATGTCCAATTATTCAATTAACATTCCACAACACCATGTGCACTTGTTCGTCCTGTCCTCTTCCTCATTTGTTCAGAATCTCCAACACTGGTATCCTGCTTCCCTCTCCACTGCATATAAACCCCTCAGTGACTTTCATTCAATGCTCAGTCTTATCTGGCTCCCTATAGTGTTTCCGAGCTCTACTCCATTGAGACCACGGTTGACTAGTGGTTCCCTATCATTGACAATTACTTCTTGAATTGCCCTCCCAGTGTTGTTTGCCCATTTTTCGACCCTTTGCCTGCATCATTGACTACGACTCACGAACTTCCTCGGACACTCTTGTTTGCCGGCTTCGACCCCTGCCTGTTTCCAGGTTTTTCGTACTTCGGTTCCTCTTCCCTGTCAGTCCCCCGTGACACATACAGTGCCTTGAGAAAGTATTCCGTAACCAACGCTTTTTGTCTCAGATTCAGAATATGAAATACTTTCCCACTGATCTGGGAAATTTTACTAAAAATGAAAAATGGGGTTCCGGTTATGGCGAGATGCTAAGAGGTTGCAACTTTTAAGCTCTGCTGATAGCATGTAATTAATCCTACAATACTAATCAGAATTTTATTTAAAGTCAAGCAACACATACAGTGCCTTGCAAAAGTATTCACCCCCCTTGGCATTTTTCGTGTTTTGTTGCCTTACAACCTGGAATTCAC
>JAOVYW010005662.1:0-12077 GCA_025775045.1 Hiodon tergisus
CCTCTCTCCCCCCCTCCCTCTCTCTTTCGACACATCCGAAGAGTGGGATGGTTCATTCTCTGCACTCACGTTGCGTAAAGAGCAGGGAGAATAGCACGGGTACTAAGCAACGACAAATCACAGTTACATCGCGAGCAGAAACAGTAACAACATCCTAGCTCAAAAAAGTTAAAGGAAATGCCCAACATCAATGCTATACTTTAGCTGGGATGATTCGACTCAAACTTAAAATCAAGACTAGCGGGAGAAGGTCAATAAACCAGACGAACGCATCATGGAACCTCTGAGGGCTGCCTCGGGACTGGAACAAATGACCGATGAGTATTTTCCCCCCAGAACCTCCCTGCCCCCACACACAACTTATCTTTCTTAAATCAAGCATAAAGTAAAACCCAACACAACAGCTCTAAACCTGATTAACCATAACTGAAAAAGAAGAAATCAACGGGGAGTTACCCCCAAAAAAATTTAAATAAATAAATAAACACTTCAAACTAAGTAAACAACCTGCCTAATAATTTAATATCAAAAACAAAAACAACTAACCATTTTCAGAACATAAAGGAAACTTTAATAACAGAAATTGCTCACATAAAAGGAGTTTATAAGTTACTTCAATAGACCGGTTTGATGAACAAACCATAGCACCAAGAGCATGCAATTATTATTTGTTATAATTATACACATTTTGAGCCAGCTGTGACACCGTGACTTAGCCCCAAGGTTATATAACCAATCCAGGGGGGGTTAACCCAATGAAAGTAGAAGTGGTATGTTCAGTACATCGGAATCTGTACTCAAGATGGCTTTGTTTCAACAGCCACTGTGCCAAAAACCGTAGTGCAGTAATTAACATCTGAAATATTATTAAAATTTTAATTGAGCTAATACATAAATGCCATTTACAGGAAAACTTAGCCCAATTCCTAACCATGTATGTAATAGTTATAATTAGCAATATACGTCGGTGATTTCGTAAGGTGCTGATTGATGCTGTTTCATCGGGGACAGCAGCCAATCACCTTCAGGGGAAAGAAAAAAAAAGTACATACAGTTGATATCTTATCTGCCTACAACGCGAACTTGTGTTTAAGCCAGGGCCAGGCTTGATCTTGCTGTGGCAATGCTATCTTGCTAGTAACGTAAACAAACATTTCAAAACTGCGATCTGAGTACCAAGCCAACATATGGCAGACTGCTCATTTCAAACGGGACATAAACTGGCTAACTAATTTCACCATGGATGTAGCATTTGGTTTGTTAAGAAAATGTACTTGTTTATATCAAATAAATAAAAAAAGTAAACTGCATACGTCACATGTCTTTGATGAGATGTTGGCAAACTAACAGTAGCCCGCTTCTACATAAAAGCACGGCTACGTTTTATAGGGCGTTGCAAAAACCATGTTACATTAAACAAGCGAATGTAAGCAATAGCATTCTAATAATTATATAAATTTTAAATGATCTACTTATGTGTTGCAAAATGTCGCGGATGTAAACAATTGATCAGCGTTACGTTGTAAGAGTGCATCGTTAAAAGAAAATGGTAGCCTTTAGCTATCTATGGAATTGCGTTTTGTTTTGTTGTTTAGTTACGTACGCTACCGCCTGGAAATTATGCAAGCTACCTAGCATTCACGGGCATGGGAAATGTCAGGGATGTACTGGGTAAGATTAGAAATCGAGGTCTAAATAGAATTTTAAAGCCTCGGACTCGGTTTAAAGTAGTGCCTTAGACCTGATCTCGCTTTCGGCTGCAAAGCTACTGACTTGCTAGCTGCAGAACGGGAACAGCAATCCCAAATCCAATGTAGCAGTCTTACCTTCTGAGAATGTTGCTGGAGGACATTCTGCTCTACGGTCATGGCCGGTTGAGAAGGAAAGGAAATAAAATAAAATAAAAAATCAAGGGTAAAATACTAAGCTAAAACCAACTGAAATGTATATTTTTCACAGTTCAGCTGTCCCCCTTTCAATCAGCGCAACAGCGGGCGCCATGGGAAATGCAGGCAAGGAAAGAAAATACATGTATGCCATCAACATAAACGCTTTTTCGTGTTCCATTAGTCGAGCCTTGATAGACTGCAGATACGTCAAGTGTCTAGCCCTAAAACTTGACGTCACCAGACCCTGTTTTTTGCGACATTTTCTCACAGTTTCAGTCTTCGGACGGAGTTCCTTTATAGCTTTAGAACGTTTGTATTTATGTGCAATTGTTTTGGCAATGAGCCTGCAGAATAAGAAAAGTTTTTTAACCACACATTTAACACTGCTTTTATAGCAAGCTTTTGATCTATTCAACATGCATAATGTTGAATCAGTTCTGTTGAAAGATATTTCCATTTTTGAGACAGAAAAAAATAAAATAATTTTGTTAAACTTTAACTTTAAATTAACTCACTGAACTGTTCTCAGACTATACCTTTGACTCAAAAATCCACTTTGCTGATTAGTGTAACTGGTTTTATACAGTTATGCTACTATGAGCTAAATAATGTTTGCATTAATAGTCATGTAAAAATTGTCATGAAAAAAGTCATGTAGTCATGATAAAAAGCGTCTGCAAAATAAATATAATAATTTTCTCTATGGAAAAATAAAATTCAGTTCCAGTCTAGAGAAACACACTGTTGCTGTTTCCCCACAAACCTGCACAGGTAGCTATATTCTCTATCACAGCTACCTGTAATCCCCAGACTTGGAGTGCTGCCGGCGCAGGGTTGTTTAGTTTTTCAGTGAGACAGAGAAGGTCGGGGGCGTCAATACTGAAAAGTAGAGGTGAACTTAGGTTTGTGGGGGTGGTTCTCACAGATGATGAGTGCAATCAACTACTTGTTCAGCATCACCCCCATGTTTTATATTTCCTAGAGGCAGGGTTCCCGAAATGCAGGAGTACATGGTGTGGGGTGGTGGAGTGGGCTGAGACAAGCTGCAACTCAAATTTGCGGTGAAGCCCTGCGTGTGGGCAGAAGGTCATCCGTGTGGAAGCTGTGAGGCGCTCCGGGGGATGAGGATCATGACGCAAAGCATTTCTGGGTTATCAGTGTACGGTTTGGTACTGACGTGGTAGGTATTAAGGGGGCGTTATGGATCCTTACCAAAACCATTCGATGGGAGGGAAATATTTCTGAGCTGATATGATGCAACTCGTGTGTTTTGTGCACATTCTACAGATTTCCGACCTGTTGTCCATGTTAATGGAGGGGGCAGCGAGCTGGACAGCAATGATTATGGGCGATGAAAGTCCTTTCATTGTAACGTAGCTGCATAACTGCAGGACCAGCCAAATCAATTTTCATAACCATGGTCAACATACTTCTAACGACAGCAAATAAAATGTGCTGCTATGTTTTGAATGTGGATGTCTAGAGCAGCCTCTTTCACCTTTACAGCAATGTTATAGTGATGAGTGGGGGTTTTTTCCCAAAAAAATAAATGATAAGGTTTAATAGTCTTTGTGGTTCACACTACTTAAAATCAGAATTTAAAGCTGCTGGTGGTGTAGTCGTTAAGGTGACAGGCTTGTGACCAAAAAGTTTGCTGGTTTAAGTCCCACCTCAGCTGTTGTACCCTTGAGCAAGGTACTTAACCTAAATTGCTTCAGTAAAATGATCTAGCTGTATAAGTGGATGAATGTAGAAATTGTAAATTGTAAGTCGCTTTGGATAAAAATGTATGCTAAGCAACTAAAATGTAAAAAAGGTAATTTGGAAAGATAAAATAATGCAAGTTAAACAGTACTATATACACTATATGGACAAAAGTATTGGGCCACACCTCTTAATAATTGAATTCAGGTGTTTCATTCAGTCCCATTGCCACAGGTGTATAAAATCAAGCACCTAGCCATGCAGTCTGCCTTTACAAACATTTGTGAAAGAATGGGTCATTCCAAAGAGCTCACTGAATTCGAGCGTGGTGCCGTAATAGGATGCCACCGTTGCAACAAGTCAGTTTGTGAAATTTCTTCCCTCCTAGATATTCCACGATGAACTGTAAGTGGTGTTATTGCAAAGTGGAAGTGTTTAGGAACTAAAGCAACTCAGCCACGAAGTGGCAGACCATGTAAAGTTACAGAGCGGGGTCGCAGAGTGCTGAGGCGCATAGTGCATACAAGTCGCCAACGCTCTGCTGACTCAGTAACTGCAGAGTTCCAAACCTCCTCTGGCATTAACATCAGCACCAAAACTGTGCACCGGGAGCTTCATGGCATGGGTTTCCATGGTCGAGTAGCTGTATGCAAGCCTTACATCACCAAGCACAATGCCAAGCATCGGATGGAGTGGTGTAAAGCATGTCGCCACTGGACTCTGGAGCAGTGGAAACGTGTTCTGTGGAGTGACGAATCACGCTTCTCTATCTGGCAGTCTGATGGACGAGTTTCTAGGTTTGGTGAATGCCAGGAGAACGTTTCCTGCCTGACTGCATTGTGCCAACTTCAAAGTTTGGTGGAGGAGGGATAATGCTATGGGGTTGCCTAGGCCCATTAGTTCCACTGAAGGGAAATGTTAATGCTTCAGCTTACCAAGACATTTTGAAAAATTCTATGCTTCTTTGTGGAAACAGTTTGGGGAAGGCCCTTTTCTGTTCCAGCATGACTGTGCCCCAGTTCACAAAGCAAGGTCCATAAAGGCATGATTGGATGAGTTTGGTGTGGAACCCTCAACCCTATCGAACACCTTTGGGATGAACTAGAATGGAGATGGATTTAGAATGGCATGTCATAAAAGCTCCTGTAGGTGTAATGTGTAGGTGTCCCAATAGTTTTGTCCATATAGTGTATTGCAAGAAATTGGTTTATTAACCTAATAAGAAAATATAAGCTACAACTCTATACAATAACTATATTATTACATAATCCAGCTAGTTATACATCATAAAAGTTTAATAATTGGATTTAATTGTAGATACTTTATGGAGATACATAATTTATACACGTATCAAGGGCATCATCCTCATGGTTAGCTTTAGCAATTTGTCTGAGCTCATTTGCAGTCAGTGTCCTCCTCTTTACTGGCTACTTGAGCTTCTGGTATTCAGACTTAGCCATATCTTTGCTAGACAGAAAGACATAAATGAATTACCCCACGTACTAAATGCAAAGCTATTTTGCACAGCATAAACAACAGAACGATTAATTTAACCGTTCTACTAAAGGTAACTATAATCTACAGCCATCACATATAATTGTCCATTACTGACTACATTGTGGCTAAGCAGTGGATAATATAGCTCTCCATATCCTTTTCACTTGAACTGCATGGCTGTGGTCAGTGATGGTCTCCTGCATCCTATTTAGCCACCACTGGATGGTGTGGGGAGTAATCTGGGTTAAAGATAGACTAATACCAGATTTTTGGGGCAATACTAATATATATGGGGTGATATGATCTCAGTTAGTATCTCAGTTAATTATCTCTGTAACCTCAGTTTTTGTCCAGGTAGCTAGCTAGTTAGTTAACTAATTCAAAGTGCAAGGACATAGTGCATATTTAATATATTGCCATACAATAAATTAGACTTCATTGGGCAGAGAGTGGAAGAGTGAAAACTTCAAAAACAAACAAAAATGTTACAAAAGTGTACATATATTTTAAAAACTGGACATTCAGCGTCCTGAAAATTGATTCAGAAATTCAGGTACAGACACCTGTAGCTAAGTAGTTACCACACAAGCAAGCTAGAGTAGTGCGTCTCAGCTTATGCTGGGTGACCGTAGGGTCAGTTCATGCTAGGTGATCCATTATACATCATAGAATATTTGACACGCCTCTAAAAATTTAAGACAGCTGCTGTATTGTGCCCCCCCCCACCCCCCACGTTGTCTTTCAAAACAAGCAAGCGAGACTTATTTCTTCCGGGATGAATCATTTATTGCAATGACATAACTGTACCTAACTTTATTGCAAATATCGCTATCACGTATCACGTAAATAGGGGTTTGAATTGGGTCGAGAGGTGGTCCAAAAACTAAGAACTGAGAGTCAAGGCTGCCACGTAATGGGGATGACCGTCTCAGGTGTTTAACCTACGTTTACGGTTTCCATATGAGGACATCCACCTTCCTCTGAAAAAGTCCCTCATCCCTCTAATAAACGCCATGCTCCTCTGACTCAACAACATACTACCTTTGTCAGATTCGGGACTTTTAAGGGTTTTTAAAAACGAAATGCAAGAATAATATTTATATTATGGTTATATTAAAGAAATTACTGCATATTATTGAATTAACTTAAATAGTTGTAATCAGTTGAAACTGACTTTACGGTTCTCCCAGTAGGCGGCGGAAGTGTGTTATTTATGAGGGCTGTGTGACATAAAATGTGTTTTTTTTTGTTTAATTTTTCTTATCCAACCCCCATTCAATGCCAATTTGGTAAATATATTAGGTGCTGAGGTAGTTATATAGAGTACTCTATAATCTTTCTTCAGAACAGGAATCTTTGGACACAAGCATTCCAAATAGCTTGATACCGAATCAAAACTTCGACAACTCGCATTTAATAAAGTTTTGTGTCTTTTTTATTCAGTCACAAAAAGAAAATGATATTAAATACATTTATGTAAAGTATAAAGTTTTGATTTAATCCCAGCGGTCGTTTGACGAGGATAAACGAGGCAGTATATTTGGGTGGAGCTGAAACACAATACATTGAAAGTAACTTAACTTGTTTGCAATAATCAAATATTGCGCTATGTAAAGCATAAACTCAGTATGACAAAATATACCCGTTTGTCAAAAAATGTACTATGTTCCTTTTTTGTAAAAAAATAAAAATAAAAAAATAAAAACTTGCACATATCTTCTCAGAAGTTACCTAAGAAGTCCTTTTAGTTTTATGCACCAGGGCTGCCGAAGAGCCACTGCATAGTTCCAGCAGGATATACAGTCCCAGTCTCAGTCTGAAAGCCCAGCAGTTTCACCAGAATAACCTAATCCCAATCTGAATACTTGATGGAGTGCAATACCTGTTTTTGACAGAGGGGCAGTGGCGTCCAGGCCTCATATGGCTTCCCACAGTATACCTCACTGGCTGCACAAATTATCTTTTAACCAAACAACCCAGAAAAATCATTTCATTCTCAGTAAAGGCACCTTTCCTGAATGATTAAAACGCCTGTACAATTGTCTCTAACTTGCTTGTTGGAGACAGGCTAGGATTCACCCTTGGAAACAGTTTAGAAGTTCCTGTTGGATCAACTTGCAGATCAAACCTTTTGGAAATTGAATGAACATACCCTTTCAACCAGATCCAAAAGGAATAATTACCCCATAGGCATATCTAAATACTGAATTTCCCTGCAAAAAAAGAGGAATTTTAAGTCAAATTTATACTCCAGGGAAGTATGTGTGACACCTATGTGACGTCTCCTGGTGGATATTGGTATATTACTCCATACCAACAGGGGGGTACCTACGCACGCAGTAAAATTGCGCGTGAGCCGCAGTCTTTCGGAAGGAAAATATGCAGCCCACCCATGAAGATTGGAGTTTGGAGGTCAAGGTATTTTATTATATAATTCTGCGAAGCAACAACTCGGATAATAATCCAGGGGATTACCCCCTACTTAGGCATGGTCACACATTCCTGCATAAGGATTTATACTGAGGTTGTCTGCTGAATGGTGCTGTAAATAAACTATAAATACAATGTTTTTTTTTTTTTTAAATAGACTGAATTTGTAAAGCTTTTAGGACAGCAGGTGGAATAGTTGTCAAGGTAGTGGACTTGTAGCTATCAGATTGCTGGATTTAAGGCGGGCATGGGTACTAACACCCTTAAACGCACGTAATTTTCTGGTTGCTTGCATGGATTGTGTACAAATTTATCTGGATAAGAGTATCCTGTAAGAAAGGAAATGCTGACAAATATATATTGTTACAGGCCGGTTTATTCATTTCATAGCACCTCACAAATGCAATGTAAGCTGCATTTTAAGCAGCTGGATGAACAAAATAACGAAGCCAATAAAGCTTTTTCTGAGATCATCAGGATTGCTCTGTCTGCATTTCTTAAGGAGACTAGGCATTGCTCCTGTATGGACCACAGTATGTCTGCCTGACTGAGCGGAGACGGGCAGATTTAAGGGAATGAGTGTTCTTAATGTTCCACCTCTAATGTTGCAAAGCACCCGGGATTGTCAATTACACTTAACACATTTAAATATGTGTAGATAATTATTTTCATATTTTTCATATAGTTTTAAAGTCGTAAATGGTTTTTTTTGGCTCTGAGAAACACTTCAGAATATCAGGCATTGGGACATGTATATATAGTACCCGCCCTTTACAAACAAGATTGTTTCTCCAAGTATTCTGCACTGACCTTAAATACTTGGCAAGGTTTTCTGACAGACCTTTGACTTCACTAAATAAAGCTAAAGCTAAATCTGGTCACATCAAGCTGTGTTGACACAGGATGATCTCATTGCACATGCATAATATTTCTAAAATACTTTGTATTAAAATGCCTTAACTTGGTCAAGGTTGTTATGCCATCACCATGTCAAATGATGCAGAAAATTAGCCTACACAAAACCACGATGACTTAGCCAAAAAAAGGTCCACATCATGCTCTTTCTGTTACATTTACGAAGTTGCAGAAAGTCTAGTTTAAATGCAAATTGAAAAACAAATGGTGACAAAACCAGCCTCTCAGATTAGAGCAGGTAAAATGGGAATTAATTAATCAGCCATTAATTATGGCTGATCAAATCTCATTGTAATTTAAAGAATAATAAACTCACACTGAATTTCCAGAGGTCCCAACCGACGGAATATGATCTAGATCAGTGGTTTTCAATTCCAGTCCTCACGTCTCCCCGTGTCTGCAGTTTTCGTTCCAGCTGAGTTGTCAGTTACTTAATTGAGCTCTTATCTTAAATATCTTAACTTTTTCAGGAGCTAAAAACAACCGCCAATCTCTTTTTAAAATGCGCTTGTTAGTAGTTTGACCCAGTGAATTAGAATATCAGCTGGAACGAGAACTGGAATCGAAAGCCACTGATATGGACGATGAAACAGAAAATAATTGAATTGCTTGTCTTCAACATGTTTTTGCCTAAAACCCCCATGAACAAAACACCATTACACTAACATTAATTGTATTTGCATATAAGCTTACATGGCCCAGTGCGTTTGTATACATCTGAGTAGAACTCAATGTTGTTTTCAGGCCTTGAAATTATTGGCTTGAACCATTTGAAAATGGTAACACAAATCCCTGATGTGTAAATATTAGAAATACTTTTAAAAAACCACACAAAGTGGGGCAAATTCCCTTTAGAGTTATATCCTTTGAACTGTACTTGAAGTGCAGAGTTCGGCTCTTGCTTTGAAAGGCAAAATTCTGGATCAGTTCTTGAACATTTCAAGGTAAACAATTTGCTGCACCAAACACCTAAATCAACGTTTTTCAATTTTATTTAGTGAACAATTAAAATTTGATCTGGTTAATGCAGCTAGTCGTGACTGTGAGAAATTAACATTTCCTTTTTAAATGACGTTAGATAGGAATTATAAGTATGCAAGCAATTAAAACAAACAAACGGTAAAAGTGATATGGAGAACAGTTATTCTAACATATAAAAACATATTTTCCCTTGTTAGAGATTTATTGTGTGACTTGGTATCGGAGTGAAAAAAAGCAACAACTTTACGTCTTTTATCAGGAAACAATATCAATAGGACGTCAGCTTGTAACTGGACAGGGGACATTAACGAAAAGCTCATCTGCCGCTAAAATACTGATACATTTCATATCATCAACATTTGGCATCTTATGAGTGGGGACGGCCGTAATGAGTGTGAAGGAAGGCAGTTGTATGGCCTGACTGTTGCCTGAGCCTTCCCTCTGTGCTTGCACTTTAAAACACTTCCCACAGTACAGTGTTTGACATTCTGCAGATAAAAGCCAACCATGACCTCCTGGTGCCCTCAATGCCAGCTTGGTCTCTCACAAAAGTGCAGGCGGCAGCCTGGATTGGACTGTTAAGCAGCTTTAAAAACAGCTTTAACCTGTTACAAACAACCTCTATATTCACCACGCTGTAGGAGGCTCTATTGTCCTAACAAGAGCAGAAATTGTATTGAGCAAATACATTTTTGACACAAGATAGTTTTGCTAAAGACATTGACCTTTTATTTTATGTTTAAACAATACATGAGTTTTGTATATGAGTGATGTATAGGTCTACCTAGAAATAAAAACGCACTAAACAAATGTATGCTGTTATATTAAAAGAGATTTCTACTAAATGAGCAGGTCTTGGTAGCTCGTTTTTCCTTATTAAATTCTGCACTTACCTGGCCTTGATGACACGCGCTGTGTAACTGTTACAGCTGCAGGCCGACACTCCGCCCACTAGCAGTGAGGCAGGAGAAAAATCACAGGACTGCAGATGTTGATTCATGCAGAGTGACTTAATAGGGCAACAGTCAGGACCTTAGCAAAGAGGGTATAGATTTCACATGACAAAACCTCTTCAATGCCCGTAACCCTTGGAAATATTTTTTAAGGGAGGCGGGGAAGACAAAATAGATTAATCTGTTTTGGTTACTTTTTTGTTTATTATTTCAGTGTTTTTAAGCTAGGAAATAACATTGTCTAAGAAGTTGCGTAGGTTATAATAAAGTAAATATTTCGTATGGAGTGATTTGGTACTCTGAGTATTCAGTGTTTTCTTTCTGTGTGCAACTGTGTTTCTTATTGAAGAAAACCTCATGTTTGCTCATTGACCCAAAGCATAGATAGTATGGCCCTAGTTGAATGTTGTTTAGTTTTTTCCAAATAAATAAAACTTTACTTGTTTTTTTCTTTTTCTTTCTCAAATCCACTCTTTGAAGAAAATTCATGTATACAGATGACGGATAATGATAGGAGACAGGAAGCCTTTGTTTGGTTAATGTGAATTGCCCTGAGCAGCAGGGCGAAACACTAAGAATACAAACACACCTGAGTATGATGTGTACCGGGCCTTGTGGGTGAAGAAAATTTACTTCAAGGAACATTCTCTCCATACACAAACACCCTAAAGTACGTTACAATGAATATGACTCTAAGACGGTATGAGATTCACATTTTTGACATGGCTATTAACTTTGAACAATGGGCTTCTTTTTTAATATTTTACCATTTGAATGGATCAAGGCTACTATCATCAAAGACGTCTTTGCCGCACCCCTTATTTGTTTATTTATGAATCTCAGACAGACGAAGGTCAGGTTTCAGAATTTAACCTCAGCTGAAGCTTTGACGAGTTATTAGCAGTTCAAGCTTCATAAACAACCCTGTCCGGGGAAGTTCACCCAGAGACGAAAGGTTACGGGAAGTTTACGGGAAGGACAATCACTGGAGGATCAAATAAAGTGCAGGTCGGGGGGGGGGGTTAGTGGTCAGTGGTGAAAGCCTGTTGGCAGACAAAACCTCACTGTTCACAACAGTCAACACAGGTTGCTTTCAGTTCCCTTTTTATATATAAGGAAAGAGACCCAAAAGCACGTATTTAGCCTCTGCACTGATTTGGAACTTTGCTAGCCACTCACACTGAAAGCATACTGTTGTAACACATCCAACAATATGTCATTTACTCTCGTTTACTTAGAACGCTCCAGCAAACGAAGGCACTATGAGACAAACTATCAAGAGTGATCTTGCAAGAGTCCATGTTATTTTTGAGAAAATTAACACAGGATAGGGTGGTATGGTACCCTTGATATACATTTAATATTAACCTCCGTGACCTAAACATGGTTAATAAGTCACCACACAGCAATGGTGTCGAGGAAATAAAAAAAACAAAAAACTTTATGTCATAAGAAGCAGTAAAGCAAAAACGGACAAGATAAGATGATCTTTGTTGTTATCCGACATAACAGTAGACGTCATGAGATGTTATTCCCCAGGTGAACTCATCACATAAATGATGGCACAAAAAATACACTTTTAATAGATAGATACATTTGTAGGGACACGTTATTTAACCCTTTATAATACCTTCAGCAGCCCCTTCCTCAGTACTGACCTCAGTGCATTCAGCAGCCCCTCCCTCAGTACTGACCTCAGTGCATTCAG
>JAOVYW010005663.1:0-12077 GCA_025775045.1 Hiodon tergisus
AATGCAAGTGTGCTTGATTTGCAAGTTGAGTACTTTCCCTGTTGACTTCAAATAAAGGGACATTTAATAGAAAATTAATGACATGTATAAACACAATATAAAAGTTTCAGTCAATATGTAAGATAACTTAACGTTCGATTACATCTTAAAATGGTGACAAAAAAAGAGAGCTTTTGAATGGACATTAATGAGTTTAACAATAGGAAATGCAGGTGTATGCAGATAGTTAATGGGAGGGGCCGGTTTTAGTGGCGTATCTCGACTATGCAGGTAAAACTAGTTGTTCTGTGTTTGTACAAATGATCCTCGTCGCCTTTTAATTTTACCATAAATGTGTTGGCGTGCCTTACAAGGGAACCAGCAAGGAGAAGAAAAGGGTGAGGGAGGCCGAGTTGGAGTGGGGTTTGTGCATTAGAGGAGGTAAGGAAATAATTGGGACAGCTTACAGGTTGATATTTGGTTATCAGTCTACATCTATATGAAAGTTTAGAACTGAAACTACTTATTCGACTGGCACAGTTTCGGTCTGTCCGTGGGGGACCGATTCCTTCTCAATTGGGCAGTCCTAGTTTTTACTAGGATTCAAATAAAGCTATCGAACTAGAGTAATATTGATTGCGATCTAAACTAAGCTCTTATTCATAGCTTGATGGCACTGGCGCATGTCTCTTTATGCGCGCTGTCTAGCTTTTACGGTTCCATAGCGCCAACGTTTCATACTTTATAAAATTATTAAAACAATTATAAGAAGGGACTTGTAAGTCAGAACATACGTGATTACAGGCCAGGTTGCCATTTTTACAAAAATGCCAACGGCATCTCCTTTTGTATCTAGTTACAAAAAGACGACTCCAGTTACGTGTGCGTCTTGTTTGTAAAGCGGAATACAAATAAACCAGTAAACCCAAATGCATCAAAATTCAAGTAATGAAATAAAGAAAATCTATTTACGTAGATGCAATTAAACAGCAAAATAATTATTAATATACTCTTTGTTAATCGATGTCATGAAAAAAGTAGTCTATAAACAGGAAGTACTATTAAACAGATTTAGAATTGGCTAACTAAGACAATTCGACTAATGCAACTATAATAAGGGTTTAAATTTTTTGCGCAAGCCTGCCTCATCCTAGTCAAGTTGAAATTTAATAATTAATAATTTAATTTTTTTGTTTTGCACATTTAAGTGACACAAATGGATATGATCAGAGATGTACAGCACATTCGTTATAAGTTCATAATTTTTCATAATAATAATGTTATTAGATATTTTCCTGTAAAAAAAAAAAAAACGACAAAAAGCTGTATGAAGTGCTTTATGTGATTAATGCAAAAGAGCAGTCAAACAGAAATAATTGCAAGAAAACAGCAAGAAAGCTAAAATGGAGCACACCACCCTAGAAACCCACTGAAAAGCAAGCCCAAGACTGGAGCAAGGAATAACCCCTTCTTTACATTTTGTCATCTGGTCACAGAAGATTTCAGTTTTATATCTGGGGTGAAATGAAATTCTGTCTGTCTGCTGTAATGTGCTCAATACAAAACTTTACCAAACATTTTCCCAACTCCTGTGTCTAAAGGGTGTTGGCTGATCTGACAGGAAGTCACAGAATTCTCCTTCCCTTGCTGGCTAAGTATAGGATGGAAATGAATGTGTACTGAGTGTATGTACAGTTTGTGATTTGGTTAAGGGCACTCTGTATACATGAGAAACTCAATTAGATGTCATCCCATGTGACGTGGCATGGTATAAATATGTTGTTAATTCTGAACTATTTCTTTTGTGTTGCAGATAACAGTGAGCAGCCCCTGGCTGGGTCCCTCCTCCCCACCCCTCAGCCCCCTTACCACAGCATTGTCGCAAACATGGTGTGTCCACCGTCAAAGAAGTACCAAATCATATATATATAAAAGATGGAAAATAATTCCATGGCATTGACACTGATATTTCACTGCCTGTTTTGCTTAGTCAAGCTCTGTCAGCATATGCTATATAATTAGATTAGTGTTACACATTTTCAATACACCAAGACACCAAATTAGCAAGAAAACTATATAAATAGATCAAAATCTATCTCTTGAGAGACTGAAAACAATATATAGTTTCTCGGTATTTTTATCTTTTACGGACAAACAAGCACCATCAAATGGAGTTTTGGAACAGATTGAACCCAAGGGAATGAGGGTAATGTTGAATGGTATATTGAGAGACTGATTAGACAGTCTGCATTGCAGTTTGGTATAGGGCGGACATTCCTGCAGACGATTACAGACTTCCCTGTCATGTCATACAGGGAGCGTGTGTGTTCTCTGCTTTTCACTCGGGTTTCGCCAGAATGTACTCGTGTTTCTACAGCTCAGAGCCTGATATTCCTGTAGCTGCACCAAACGCAGCCGTGCTCCTAACCTCCTGTCGGTTTCTGATTCTTCCAAGGATGTGCAGGGTTACAAGCGGGTATGCTGGCGAGTGTGGCTGTGCCGCATGGCTGCTGTGCTCTCTCTGGGGCTGCCGCTGGTTGTGTTCCATTGGTGGCCCCGACTTGGTGTGCTTGCTCGATGCAGGTCTTGTCCACTGGGCATGGCGGACACTCTGCTCATAAGGGTCAGATTCTTTTGTTTGATACAATTCTTTTGACTTTTCAGCAGATATTAGACAAATATAGCTGGTGCTCTGTGTCCGTTTTTAGTGAGGCGTGAAATTGCCGTGTTTTCTTTAAAACATCCAGTGCAGGTTTTATTCGCCCCTCTTGCATTATAAAACTTCTGTCTTAATCGGATCTTTGAGAAAACCCACTTACTATGTCGTTCTGTACAGTAGCCATTAAAAAAAGTAAAATAAACGATATCGATATTGTAAACTCCAAAGTAGTCAGTTTTCCAGTTTTTACTGGTTGAGTCCAAAGTGGGAATAAAAAAGGATTGAATATTCCATATTGTATAACCATTCCAAAATGGAGCTTCATGTTAATATTACTGAAATTAAGTTATTCAATTAGTTAAAATTCTAGAATATTAGATTTTTAAGCCTTTGGGACGTTATTGGCCAGAAGAGAAAAGAGAGGGAAAAAATGTGAAACATGATCGGTTTTTACTGTCTACAAACTGGGGAATGCACCTGTACTTATCTACATTAAATATTGATTTTGATTATGTACTTTACACAAAGGAAACTCTCCACGTCAGCCAATATTTGTCAAATATTTATGCGTGAAGGCCAACACACTTTACATTGTAATTTAACTGGTTTTACCTGTTGTGTGCGTAAAAAAAGACAAGCAGGCTAATGTACATGTTCTCATCTTTGAATGACAATTATCAATAGTTGATAATGTTGGTCATGGAAGGGCAGGTACACATTTTATGAACCACGACCAAGTTCACGAAAAACTTGATATTTCGTAGCCTGATCAGTGCAATCTCCCATTTGGCACGTTGTTTCCTGTTAATTGTAATTTCACAATTTAAGGTGCTTGCTTCAAAAACTTTGTTCTCACCGTTCTCTCTCAGGATGGCTACAGTCAGCACTTTGTTATAGAGGTGCAGACTGAGGAGATGGAAGAGGGCAGGTAGGGGATTTTCTTCACCTGTCTCCCCGTCTGCTGTGCCATCACTGTGCAGATTAACAATAATCATGTCTGTGCTTACCCCTATTGAGTCTCGAGCAACTGGGAACCGAGGCTGATGAATACAACTGGAAAGACACAGTACAGCTTCACGAAGAACGGGTAAAGGAGTTTTTAAAAATATAAAATTAAGTGTGGGGAGGGTCAAACACAATCATCAGGTGAATTTCTTCCTCCCAGAAAGACCTGCTGCAGTACTTTGTGTTCGAGGGAATACGTTACATTTGGATGGCAAGGAAGGGGGCTTTCTTTCCTGTCAGGTATTTTGACAAAATAAAGTGGGGACCGAATCCCTTCTAATTCTCCTTTCGTTAAGTTCTTATGTACGGTTATTATTCAAAAGATTGATGGTTCTCTAGTGAAGTTTTTTGTGTGTGTGTCCCTCTACAGTGTCCTCTGTGAGGACTGGACATGTGCTGACCTGTATCGCCAGCAAGGAGGACTGAGTCAACAGGAGCAGAATGCTAGGTGAGCTCCTCCTCTCTGTCTCCTGAATCCATAGATGCCTTGGACTCGCCTCCGCCCTCCTGTTCTCAACTCCCACGTATCCTTTCTCCGTCTGTCCTAGGAGGAAGGTGCATGGGCAGAACCTCATAGATGTGCCAATGAAGTCTTACATGTTCCTGTTGACTCAGGAGGTGACGGACGCCTGCATGCTGTTAGATGCTATGGCATGTGGCGACGTGCTCCCCTATATGAGGAGTGTTTCAAACTACTTGCTTATTGTGACCCCCCCCCCCCCTTCCTCTCTCCTCCAGGTGCTCAACCCCTTCTACATGTTCCAAGTGTTCAGCATTATCCTGTGGCTGTCGGATGGATACTATTACTATGCTGCCTGCATCTTCCTTATCTCCCTTATGTCCATAGCTTTCTCTCTTTTCGAAATCCGTAGGGTAAGAAAAGGGTTGGGCTGGAAGTCTCTATCTAGGTGTGTGTTGGTTAAAATGGGCCTGGTTTTCACTAAACATTTATATAATCCTTGAAAAATATGGCCACATGGTTTAAATGCACATAAGTGTTTATCCCCACAATTCACTACACTACATTCTATTTAAATAAGAAATATTATAGATACTAATGACATGCTAGTTGGGTTATGAAGGCATTGCAAGTAATGTGGCTTGTTAGGAACCTGGTATGTATCCCAATTTTCTAACCCATACAATCGCCCTGAGACCTGATGAACTCTGAGATTGTGCCGCTCAATGCTGTATCTATATTGTTTGTTGACCTGGTCTATACAAGTTTAGAAATGCTTAAGCTTACTTAAAAAATGAAGATGTATGCATGTGACTGCCGTGTACTCAGTTTGTATTGATTAGGATGTATGGCTGTGTGGGACATTTATATTGTGTTGCTGCAGCAAAACCGCACATTGCGCAGCATGGCCCAGCTGATTATAAATGTGACGGTGCGCAGAGACACAGGGGGTGAGTCTCATTCGTATGTCACATGCTTTTCTTCTGTGATATCTGGCTCCCTGTCCCTTTCCATCTCTGACCCTTTGATTTTTTTTGTCTGCCAGAGGAGGAGACTGTGAGCTCGGTGGAGCTGGTCCCTGGGGACTGTGTGGTGATCCCCAGGGAGGGATTGCTGCTGCCCTGCGACGCCGCCCTGCTGGCTGGGGATTGCATGGTCAATGAAAGCATGCTGACTGGTGAGGCATTCAGAGATCCACAGGTTTTCACACACACACAAACGGTGATTTAAGACTGGCCCTCAGGAACTGCATCAGTTTGAGAGTAAACCTGCTAAATGAATTTATAACCTGTACATTTAATATAACTTGGAGGATTAGAGAGGGGAAAAAACTTTAAAGAGCGGGTAGTCAATATTTTAATCTCTGGTCCCTTTGTTGGTGGTAACATTTCATCTTCCATTACTCCTGCAGGTGAGAGTGTACCAGTGATGAAGACCCCGCTGCCGGTTGGGGAGGAGATATACAGCCCCGACTATCAGCGCAGGCATACTCTCTTCTGCGGCACACAAGTCATCCAGGCAAAAGGGGGCCGGCATGGTGGGCGGGACGGGAGCCTTGCTGTTGTCGTACGCACAGGTGTGGCAGTTATTTAACATGTCGAAATCATGTCAAGCCAAGGCAATGTTTCCATTTATCATTTGCACACGTGGGCCACTGCTTATTGCAAATTAAGGAACATTAAGGCGACGTTTATAGCCTTTAAATAAGCTTTGTAATTGGGTAGCCGCTGTACCCTGTAAAGAAATTAATGTAAGTTTTACAGCTGTGGCAACATTTGAAAATATTCAAATTTTTAGGTGTGGTGACACCACCTATATTTCCTGCAGCAGCTGTGATTTAATACATGGATACCTCTGTTTCTACACTGCAGGGTTTTTTACAGCAAAGGGGGATTTGGTAAGCTCCATCCTCTACCCTCAACCTATCAACTTTCGATTCTACCGTGATGCCATGAAGTTTCTGCTCATCCTGGGGAGTCTGGGTAAAAGCTAACACTGCAGTCACCTTTAAAACATGTCTACACTTTCAATCCACCTGTATGGTTTGCAGCCATTTAGTACCTATATGCACATAGACTAGTGGACCTCGTGACATACTGTAGTTTTGTCCGCCGAAACATCTCCTTGTGCATGTTCTATTGCCTGTTTTTCTTCACCTCTGTGGCACTGACACCAGCTTAACTTTGTGTTTCAGCACTGGCAGGCACCATCTACAGCATTGTGGTCCTAAGCATGAGTCACGTGAGTCTCCTTGTCGATCGTTCATCTGCTCTGTTCGTTCGTGACTTTGCATCACTGTGAATTTACCTGAGCAAGTGTGTAAAATATATCTGGATAGACGGCTCTTTAGACCGAGGTAGAGTTGTTTTGTTTTGTCTTTTGCAATTCTGATCTTTGCCAATATTTCTTGGCAAGAAAAAAACTTGCCAAGGTTATCTGTTGTGTTATAGATGCACACTGATATTTGTGTTTTTATATCACCTCATTAACACAAAGGAAAAGATTAATTAAAATTTGATTTATGGGATTTCATTACAATAATTTCCCATAGTAATGTTTCTTGATTAGATGGAATCTTAACACCACCAAATCTTTTGTAAATATTACCAATTTAAGAAATATTTAGCATTATATAGGAAAACATTTGCTTTTATATTTTCCCTTAACGTTTATGAGCTCTAGATCATAAAAGCTTTCTTTAACCAATCAATTTGCATTCTTATTAGCTATTTCTGGGGTAGGCTAAATGAGCCCTGATAATATGGCGTTTTTAATCAAAAAAGTCAGTTATTATGAATTGGCATGTTTTTAATATATTAACCTGGTCTAGGGAAGTAAATATTTGCTTTTGACTTGCCTAGGGTGCTCATAGTGGGTGTGTCTGATTATGGGGAACACCTTGTCAGTGGCAGTTCAGCAGCGGTTTAGCTCTGTTGTAAATCTGAGTGAATTTTTTTAAACGCGACTCCGGTTTACGTTGTTGCACGTCTGACCACTCATGCTGTTTCCAGACCACTTGGATAGAGCTGGTGATCCGAGCTCTGGACATTGTGACCATTGTGGTGCCACCCGCGCTCCCTGCTGCCATGACGACTGGCGCCATCTACGCCCAGCGTCGCCTCAAGAGCCAAGGCATCTTTTGCATCAGCCCGCCTCGCATCAACATCTGTGGCAAAGTCTCTGTGTTTTGCTTTGACAAGGTGAGGAGGGAAGTATGAGGCACGGGTTACTGTACTCTACAGCAATGCACGTGATGCCAATCAAGACAAACGTGTGTAAATCTCACCATGTTTTAGCTACTACCGAATCACTTTGGAATGGGCATTGGTGTGGGTAGCCAAGTTGTCATTTTGGTGGCTCAGTTTTTTTGTCCTTTATGAACGGCCAATGGTTGTTTTTCGTTCTTCTTTGTTTAGAACCAATCCAAGTTTATTTATTCTGGTTGCCGTTGTCCCCACACCCCTCGCAGACAGGTACTCTGACTGAGGAGGGTCTTGACGTGTGGGGGATTATGGAGGGGAAAGCGGAAGGCTTTTCGGAGCTTGTTCCAGACCCTCGCCTTTTGCCACCCGGCCCACTTCTTTCCTGCCTTGTCTGCTGTCATTCAGTGGCCTTGCTGGGAGGGCAGCCCCTGGGGGACCCCCTGGACCTCAAGATGATCGAGTCTACTGGCTGGGTGAGGGGCTGGCTTTAACAATGTCATCACTGTCATTTAAGTTATCAACTCTGCATAGACTAAATTAAGTTTGAGATCATATTTATACCTAAAAATTTGATTAATTTTATATTTACATGGGTTCTTGGGGAAAATTACTGTTGAGTGGAACTCTTGCATTTGCCACTGGTTTATGTGGTTGGTGTATGTAACAGCTTTGTATTGTGCACTGTTCGCCTCCCTCTTGCCCCTGTAGGAGCTGGAGGAGCCAAGGGACGAGGGGGAAGGGGATACAGAGTTTGGGAATATTCGAGTCGCAGCGGTGATGAGACCCCCTGCCCCTGAGATGCAGCCCACAGGCATTGTGAGTACCTGGAGTGTGGGTTGAGTTTGTGAATAGATGGCGGTATGATAATGAGCTGGCACCGTCTGCATCGTGAGTTACACGGCTAGGGTATAGTTGATGGTATCGATTTATTTTGAGTGTTTTTAATTGGTTCCATGAACATAATTATTTTCTCTCTCTCTCTTAGTCCATCAGTGAACCTGTGGCCATTGTGCGGCGATTCCCTTTCTCTTCGTCACTGCAGCGGATGAGTGTGGTGACAGTAGCACCAGGGGGGCGTACTCCCCTTGCCTTCCTCAAGGGGGCACCAGAGATGGTTGCCAGCCTTTGCCTGAGAGAAAGTGGTGAGAGACTAGGGTAGAAAAAGAGATGTAAAGAAAGAGGCAAGCTTTGGATGATGGGGGAAGTGAGATAAAATAGAGGAAGAGGCGCGTTGTGTGAACAATACTTTGGTGAATGAATGGGGTTATTCAGTGCCAGTGGCCTTTTATTTCCTGGAAGAGTAAATCTTCGTTTCCCCCTCTTCTCCCCTCTCAGTGCCGGCTCGGTTTTCAGACACTCTACGGCGCTTCACCAGTGAGGGGTTCAGGGTGCTTGCTCTGGCCTACAAGCCTCTTGATGAACAGTGTTGCGTGAAGACCATTGAGAGGTCAGCCATGGACTAAAAATGAAATATCCCTGACCTTCCATTCCAATTGCCCCCAGATAAAAATCGCAAGCAGTTACATATTGATAATAGCAGTTTTATGATGTTTGGGGGCAACATTACTCTTTGTTTTCCACAACCAGATTATCTTTTGTTTGGGGGATGCAGTTGATTATTGGATTTATTTATTAGTAATTAAGCAATGGTGAATTTGTTGATGCAGATAATTGGTTGTGTACACAGGGGGGCAGTGGAGAGTGCACTGAACTTCCTAGGTTTGCTGATGATGAAGAACCTAGTGAAACCTGAGACTGCAGCCGTTATCGCCAGCCTGAGACCGGCGCGGCTCCGGACTGTTATGGTCACAGGTGTGAAAATGGGGTCTCTGATGGTGGGAATGGGGCGGTGGGAGAGGGCTTTGGTTTTTCCAGCTCTAACTACTCGGAAACACTCCTTCCTATTCGGTCTCCCAAGGCGACAACATCCTGACAGCTGTTAACGTGGCGCGTAGCTGTGGGATGATTTCACAGAGCGAGCAGGTGATTTTTGTGCACGCAACGCCCCCTAGCGCCCACTCGCCACCATCACTGCGATTTCGTCTGGGAGAAAATGGATCTGGGGTTACTCAGGATGGAATTGGTACTCTCACACAGGTGACCCTACTTAACATGCCTGAGTGTTGTACTGACACAGTAAAGTGTATAATAGTGCAGCAGTATGATGATCCCTCTCCCCCTCCCCCCTCTCTCAGGGGCTCTACCAGGGAGGTGGCCACTACTGTTTGGCAATCAATGGGAAGTCCTTCTCTGCACTGTATGAACACTTCCCTGAACACCTGCCCAAGGTAACAATTGGTGCTTAGTGCTGGTGCTTAGCCGACCAGCTGTCCGTTAGGTTTTGGTTGAAAACCGCAGCAACGGTGGATTCCATTTGACTGTAGCTGTTGGAAGTTCTCTTCATTGTTAGCGCCTTTGTGATGTCAGTGGTGCATGGTGTTAAAGGCTGGTTCTGTCTGCAGGTCCTGATGAGGGGTGTGGTGTATGCACGCATGGCTCCGGAGCAGAAGACCCAGCTGGTCACGGCTCTGCAGAAGCTCAAGTGAGACTGGGAACGGGGAGGCACAATGGAGGGGATTATTATGGATAGAAAGGTAGAAGGCAATTAGACGTACCTTCGGGAAAGACAAAGAAAGGAGGACAATGAATGCAGCGAACCATCTGTGGAACCTTATAGAACCATACATTTTCCACTGTAAAATGACAATAAGCAAACAGTTTGGAATGTGGTTATTTTTTTAAATGAAAAAGCGTCAAATTGAAATGCATTGGAAATGGAATGAAAGGTCAGTTTTTGGTAACTTCCCTATTCCCGCTCTCCTAGTTACTGTGTGGGGATGTGTGGAGATGGAGCCAACGACTGCGGGGCCCTGAGGGCGGCAGATGTGGGTGTGTCTTTGTCTGAGGCCGAAGCGTCTATAGCCTCTCCCTTCACCTCCAAGTCTGACAACATCAAATGCGTGCCTCTACTAGTCCAGTAAGATGCTCCTTTATGCTTGCATTTCTCTCTTGCATTCGCCCCAAAAAAGTACTGAAATAATGGCTGCAAGCACTCTTGACTTCCTAGTGTATGCAGCTGTGTACAGACAAGACTTGTGTAACACCCCTAATGTATACATTTATAATAAGATGTACATAAATCGTTACATTAGTAGAAACTGCATAAAACCATAACTGAGAATAATTGGATCCATCTCCTTTCGCTTTCAGGGAAGGGAGATGTTCTCTGGTGACTTCCTTCAGTCTCTTCAAATACATGGCCCTTTACAGCCTGATCCAGTTCTCCTCTGTGCTCATCCTTTACACTGTGAGTGTTCAATGTCGCACTGTGCCACCATGATGACCTCAGTCTGTCGGAATACATTTACACGTAACGCAAATTGAATCCTGTTTCTGTCCATCACTCGCCTGCTCTCTCAGATGAAGACGAACCTTGGTGACCTGCAGTTCCTGTTTTTTGATCTGCTGCTGGTGACGTCCTTGGCCATCGTCATGGGTAGGGGAGGCCCCAGCGACGAGCTCCACCATCAGCGTCCGCCTGCCAGCCTCTTGAGTTTGCCAGTTCTGGCCAGCCTTCTGCTTCACACCTTCATACTTGTTCTAGGACAGACCTCTGCCCTGCTGATCACCTTTGCGCAGGACTGGTGAGACAAGAAAAGAAGCGCTTACTTGATCTCTATGGAAGAATAAAATCAGTCTGCATTCCTTTTCACTCGCCCCCTCTTTAACTATTTTGTCGGTCCCTCGCTGTCTCAACTGCTCTTGTAGGTATGTTCCTCTCAATGACACGGTGTCTGGAGCAGGTAATTTGCCCAACCTGGAGGACACGGCCGTCTTTGCCTTGTCTGGGTTTCAGTACATCATCATGGCCATTGTGGTGACCAAGGGATACCCTTACAAAAAACCTCTATACACAAATGGTGAGATACATGTCTATACATGCGAAGTTAGGGAGTTTCTCTTGAAAGATATCTTATGTTATCTCAATATAGTACTTCCTTAACATTGGTCAAAAGGTGTGATGTATTGTTCTAAAGTATCCTGGTAATATCGCTTGCCTCCCTGGTGAAACCTACTTTCTTTCTCTGTTCAGTGCTGTTTGTGTGTGTTCTGCTGGTCACGTTTGGGATTATGAACTGGCTGGTTCTGTACCCGGCCATCACCGTCATGAGTCAGTTGCTTCAGCTATACAACGTTACTGACATGAACTACAAGCTGCTGCTGGTGGCTCTGGCTGCACTCAATTTTTTCATCTGCTACCTGGTAGAGGTAAGGTATCCTGATGCAAAGCAATTTAGTTTTTTTAATGTACTTTTGTTTTTATAAATTTAGCTCGGATTTAAGATGAGTTGTCTAAATGCCCATAACTAACTTATAAATATTAATTGTAATTAATAGTTTGATTAATTTCTTAACTGTTATTCTTTCTATTTTCCATTCTACCTCCTGAATGCAAAACCCCTCGATACCATGGTGGATGCATTTCGCGGTACCGACGCCCTCTACAGGCGTTGATCGACATGGGCGCTCTAGACTGCATTCGCAAACTACGAGGGAAGAAGGAGTCAAAAAAGCAGTACAAGCGCCTGGATGCCTTCTTGTCCAGTTCCCCCAACTGGCCACCTCTTGACGAAGTTTTGCAGTCCGCACAGTGCTCTGTCATCAGTCTAAGCTAACATTAGCTACAAAGCCAAACCTCGAAAAGTTCCTCAGCTTCCAACCTTGACTTATTATTTGGACCTCTGTCTGAAAAATCATATTTGAAGACTCT
>JAOVYW010005664.1:0-12074 GCA_025775045.1 Hiodon tergisus
GTGTTGTCACATGAAAAGATATACTCAAATATTTACAAAAATGTGAGGGGTGTACTCACTTTTGTGAGATACTGTATGTTTATTGTTAAGGAAATCCAGCAACAGTGAAGTAGGAGGGAGTGAGAGTTTAGAGAGTGAAGCCATTTTGCCAAACCCGGAGGGGGGCAGAGATCTGGGCCAATGATCTGACGGGACCGACTGACCGATCCCTGGCCATCTCCGGTCACGTTCAGGTGCTCTCCACAATCGGATTCCTGGCCACAGGGACGTGACAGCGCAGTGTCACTCCCTGAGCCTCGTTCACTCAAACAAAATGGATAGCGGAAAACATACGATTTCCCCATAGAGAGTATGAACAGACGGCAGTAAAAAAGGGACTCATTGCTATTGCTTGGTTTCCCAACACAATCAATGCAGCTTACTGTAGGCATGTTCATACCAGGGCCCTCAAGGAAAACTCCACCATGTACATGAAGAGTAAACACTACCACTCCATTAATGTCCAGTTGACAGCTGATGCCCACCACGCATTACTGAACATCATCGCCCGTTGGCCAGAAAGGATACACGGCTCATTTATCCCAGACGGCTGCGGGCCGGAGCTGCCATTGGCTATCGGTTTGCTGGAAAGCATCCACACTCCATGACTCACCACCCTGTGTAGGAATGGATAGCGATTTCAATCTCACTGCAGATGATAGGGCATATAACCTTAATATGTAGCTCATGACTCCAGTGGTCAACCCAGTTTTTACAACGACTCACAGGCTGGCACGCGGTCGCGGTCACTGGGTGATGGAAGTTTCTGGATGCAGCATGTGGCACCCTGCTCTGAACACTGGTGAAGGTGTGCAATCCATCCCTTTCATTTTGCTGTCGGAAAATCTATTACTTTATGTCTAATTATATTTACAACGACATGACATGAAGGAACTCTTTCATGAAGGAGCTTTCATAGGAATTCATTTGTTGGCCAATCCCTTAACTGTCCTGCTTAATTTGAACATCTAAGTGCTCATTACTTTTAGACTGTTTGGCTTTAGTCCTGCTTCTCTAGGAAAGCAGCTGTGATTGGTTTCCGAGAGATGGTTTCCCACAGATCAAACAGGCTAGTCACTTTACCCGCCTCTGCCGGTGACTGCATTCCTTTAGCATGGCTGAACTGAGATGGAACTGTGATGAACTGGGCCACCTACCCTGCACAGTAGTCAAATGCAAGACGCGTGGGGAGGAGCATGAGAACAAGGCATGTCAGGAAGTAAGACCACGTAACCTCTGCTGAAACAGCGGAAAAGGACCCAGCTCCCCCTAATAACCCTGCCCACTCATCACAATCTACGCAGGAGCGTTGTGTAATCACACCTGTCATTACTATAGTTCACTGTGGTCAGAGACAGGGAGGCGTGGGTTCCTGCAATTCCTTTTCGATTGCAACAAACTTAACACAAGCAGAAAAACTCAACAAATACAAGAAACTCAAAAGGAATTGCCCTCGCAGGGGAAAACCTAATTAAACCAATTTTCCTAACATTTCAACCATATTATTAAATATTTAGTGTTTAAAAAATAAAATAAACCCCCCCCCACCAAACCAGACTTGTTCTAACTCTCTCCTGAGCCAGCACTGCTTGGTCTTTTAACGTCTCTTTAACTGAATTGCTGGCACCTGAATGGGGTTATAATCAGAGAAACCAGGCCCTTGATCTGGGCGTGGCCCCACAGCTTGCCTGCCCATCATGTTTGTGGGGCTTGGCTCCTTTCTGCGTGCCACATTTACCAACAATATTCATTCTTGCTTATTCGACTTCACCGGAATTGAACGCTTGGCTCACACAGGGATTGCTGTACTGAAACAGAAAAAAAGAATAAACGACAAATTCAAGTTTAGCCATAGTGCAGTGTAGCACAGACACGAAACAAAGCAGAGGAAACACGTGCACAAGCCACCGTTCCACACCTGCCTCTTGTAATCAATGTTTATTGCAGCTTTCCATAGTAGCCCAGCCATATACAAACTGATATCTAAAGATCTGCAGTTTAGCTGGTCTGAACTGACGTGAGTTGACAAATTTCAAATTCCATCAGAAAGAATAAACTAAAGAGACGTGATTGGGGAAAAGATTCCATTTCTGCACGTGTGTGCTTTTGTCACAAGAGGGCAGCAGTAAGGCATGCTATTGATGTTGTTACCATATAAAGGGGAATGCAGTAAAATACAATTCAGCCAGTTCCGTAGGCACACAGAAAAAGCGGGATTAAAAACGTGGATCTGTGACGTAGCCGATCTAATCCTTTCCATCTGCCGCCACTTTTCTAAGGAAAGAGACTAATTACTATTCCTGCCCACAGTAATTAGGTTAAATGCATTCGTTCTCGTCCATATTTTCGCAGCTTTCAAATATCTTAAAGGTCAACATTTGTTTAAGCAAAACGTGGAAAAAAGGAACTTTTTTTATTGGTTCTTCATTATTTCCATGGTTTAAAACCATAATTTCATTTCACTAAATTATATGCACGGAGACATACCCACGTCCAAGTGTCTAACTAGCTTATAAAGTGCACAATTTACAAACCATCGGCAGCCAAAGTACAGATACTACGATCTCCCATGAGGCCGTGCTATTGCCTTTCAGCTCCTTTCACCACAGTACTAATTTATGGAGGTAGTAACCATGCCTGGTCCGTCTTCCTCCTTCCCACGCCTTAAGCCATCAGATACGGGTGTTGAGAAAGGCTCTTTCAGTTCAGAAAAGGCTAGTCCTCCCATTGGCAAAAAGGATGAATTTCTGGGTTATGCCCAGTCTGTGGATTTTGGTTTATAGTGTGAACAGAGGAAAGCAGAGCGTCAGTTGTTTATTAAAACGCCTTATAAGCAAACCGCATTGCACTGAAAAGGGATTGTGCTCTTGGTGGTTATGTCCACTTTCTAATGGAACGGTGTCGTCGTGTGATGGAATTAATCGGCCACCGGTCAAGATTCTCCGCGATCCGGGCGCGACTCAGCCCATCATTCTGAGGGTCGTTCTGCATTTTCACAAAGACAAATCAGTGCGAGCAGTCTCGTTCAAGGCATTGAGATATACCAATGTGGCTTTACACTCTGGTGTCGGGACAAGTTAGAGTGGGGGTGCGTGCAAGTCTCTTCGTGATAGGGGCATCCTTTATTTTGGGAAAAGATTTAGCAGGTGCAATAGCACGAGCCAATCCAGAGATGACTTCTGTCTCTCTGTTACCTAGAGGCTCTGACGACCTCGCACAGAAATTCCAGGAGGTTTTTTCCTGCACGTGCAGTCCCTTGTGCCATGTCGATAAAGCTCAGTCTGAACATTTGGGAGTGACACTTCCTGTGCCGATTTAGACCCTGTGGTGTTTTAGTCTTCCCTCTCAGGGTTGTTTCACGAGCGGGATACAGATGACATTGGGACATTGGTCTCTCCATTTCGCATGCACGGCCGACTGCTATGGAGAGCAAGGACCCAGGCTTCTTTGCTATTTAATAGCACTGTATACCACCAGGACATTTCTTGAGGGTCGGGGTCCTCGGGGCACCCGAACACATTGGGTACTGACACGTGAATAATCTTGTTATGAATTTAACAGAAAGGATGTGCAGCACTGACGAGTGAAAAGGCTTTGCTGTTCATCCGGGTGAAGTCAATATGGATGGATCCAATATCACGGTATACACTGTGTATCTGACGGTGCGTAGAGTTGTTTGACAGAACTTCACTGGCCCATCTTCGGTCCGTGTTATTGTCACAACAGTGTTAAACCAGCAGTATTTGTCCCCGGTACTGCAGACTTTAGATCCACCTTTAATTACGTTGTCACACAAGAACGGGTCCCAGGGGACAGGGCGGAGAACGGATCCAGTTATTTAATATTGTAAGAAAGTCAGTAAAGCTGGCAGATGGAAGCAAGCCTGGGAGGGCCATCTCAGAGTGAAGAAGTGCCAGGATGCATTAGGGGCAGGCAGCTTAACGCCAGATGAGCTTTTGAAGGCACTTGCTCAGGGGCTCCTCAGATGCTGTGTTTTGAGACGGATCTCCTGGGGTTCAGCAACAGGGATTGACAAGTCAATAGTCAGAAAAATCAAGCCTGTCTATTTGATTTTGCTATTTGTAGAAGCTTTCCTCAGAGTTCTAGTTTCAACTCTTGTGAAACTATCCTCAAATTGATCTTTTAGTGTGTGAATCTGCCTGGGCTTCAAAGATAAAGCACGGATGAAGTATAAAGTGTCTTCTTAGAACATAAAGCACCATTTGTATATAAAATGTATTGCCATCTCAAGCCTCTTCTCTAAACCAGTAACTTACACCGTGGTTCCATGTGTCAATTACTTATTGATCCTTGTGCACTAGCTGACAACAAACTGCAAAGCTTTGTCCTGTGAACTTGTTAGATGTAGTCAAGTGTCTATTTCCGTGGCGAACCCAGCTGCTGGGTTTCATTTAGGGGTGAGTTCAGCTCTGGAAGTCTATTCCAGGAGTGAACCCAGCTGCAGGGTTTCATTTGGGGTTTAGTTCAGCTCTGGGAGTCTATTCCTGGAGTGAACCCAGCTGCAGGGTTTCATTTGGGGTTGAGTTCAGCTCTGGGAGTCTATTCCAGGAGTGAACCCAGCTGCAGGGTTTCATCTGGGGTTGAGTTCAGCTCTGGAAGTCTATTCCAGGAGTGAACCCAGCTGCAGGGTTTCATCTGGGGTTGAGTTCAGCTCTGGAAGTCTATTCCAGGAGTGAACCCAGCTGTAGGACAAGATAGTGTGAAGCCCCCCAATGGGGCTGTTCTATTACTGTGTCCTATAGAAGAGGATAGGAGCAGACAAGGGTGAAGGGGGCTATGGAAACAAACCAGCATTTATTTATTTTTTTAAACAAATTTATACTATGGGCGCGAGTTATGGTTGTGGTTAAAACTGCTCCTTTCTCCTATGGCATGAACCAACCTCAAAGAGGTTTTCTACAAGGAAAACACACCTAGCCAGCACCCTTTTAGACTACCTAAAAATCGGCTGAACACAGACCTGTCCCCACCAAAAAACACACAGGTTTTCTGGATCCAGCAGAGAGAAGCCTGCTCTATGAAACACTCACAATGTGGAGGAATAGCACAAGGCTGGCATTTCTATCAGCACACAAACCGCGATTGCTCTGCTTACGGCCACAAGCCCCAACAGAAGGGACAGAGAGAAAGAGAAGTAGAGACTGCCAGACGTTGGTAGCATCACAGGGTGGAACAGGGCATTTGTCATTGAGCATTTTAATGAAGTTTATGTGTTTTCTGACCCTCATAGGCTTCTGTTGTTTTCACTCCCACGGCATAATGAAACACCAGTCCATTAAACAGATGGGTCTTGTTTCCATAGAAAAGGGTGTAGTAGAAAAGGGGAGTGCAGAGATGAAGAAAGAAAGGATATTTCAAAGAGACTAATGCCAAATGGAAGACTATATCTAAGTAACTGCCAATAGTTTAATAAGGCAACAAAAGTCTATTAGTTGTAATATCTGCAGAAATATGCACACATCACTGAAGTCAAATATTATCACAATACTGAGGAAACCAAAAAGAGATGACATTGGTTGCGACAGGGGAAAGGCTATTTGATACCTTTTCAGTGTTTCACTGAAATATTAGTATTCAGACAGGCAGTCATGAAGAAGGCCAACACTTCAGACATGAGACCTCCAGACAAGTTTAAACCACACCAGAAGAGGAGAAAAAAAAAGGTAATTCAGTTTATTTTTAGACAAGAGCAGAATACCCCCCCCCCCCCCACCCCGGTTTGCACATCTGGGTTTAAAACAGGGTTTAAGTGGCTAAATGGGTACAGCTGAACACATTCCTTCAACTAAACCAAATAAGTCAATGAAGCAAACTACATACCTGTAATTAACTTCAGGGAGCCTTACAAAAGGTATCTTTCACTACACCAAGGAGGTATTTCTTGGAGCAGGATAAGTGTTTCTGACATTACGTTGATGGAAACTCACTTCCTGCTCACTAACCAATACCATGTGACCTCTCAAAAAAATACTTGAGAGTGAGAGCACTGCTTTTAATTACTGAGTATTCTGGGATGCACTGTAATGGCAGGATTTCACTCACCACTGACCTACATAAATTCCACACAGACAGAGTAAATATTCTGCTCAGCCTATGATAAATCTATGTCATTCCAGGTTTTGATTTTCTGAAGGCATTTAGTTTTTTGTGATCTTGAAATAAATGTTCAGCTATTTACTGATTTTTCATTTTAGCAAGCTTATCTCTGTTTGTAATACCTCAGTTTTCTCCATTTTGGTTTGTGTTTTGAAAAGAAAATACAACAGCCAATAACTGGTGAAAGCAGTGGGCTGTGAAAAGCCCATTCCATATGTCTGGATGTAACATACAGAACTGTACTCCATATACTGTGCATTGTGAATGTATTTGGGACCCCTATTACTAGGAGCACCTGTGCTACAAAGTAAAGACATTTAGAAGCAAACTATTTAAAAAAAATATTTTAAAAAAGGATATATATATAAATCAGAATAAAGGCTACAGTCTGCCTTTCATTGACCACAAGGCTTCAGGTAAAAGCGATCTCACAACAACTATTTTCTATGTGCACTTCACAGCACACTATACTATATATGACACAATCACATAAAATATTTCCAAAACATCACATCACCATTTCTTTGAGTCTATTAAAGTGTTTCCCACTATTTACTGTATAATTACAATTATTGTCAAACACTGAAAAGAACAAGTTTGCTAACAATTCTTTAACATTTTCAACACCACAACTACCAGAAGCCCCTCGATAGCTGATATCGTTTAGCGTGCCACATGTAGCAAGCTGTGTTGGTGATTTCACAAAGTCTACGAGATGCTCTTGTGGTTGGACCACAGCAAGTAAATCAGTCTAATCAGTTATTTGAATCTATTTGAAGTCAATCAATTTCCGTTATCAATCGGTTTGGCTGTAGATTTTCTTCTAGGGTTGGGGCAGATGTCCTTATGTCCAGATGTCCATAATGTTTTTCAGCGATTTGCAACGTTGTATGTCCAGCCAAGTCCTGTAGACAAACAAACTCCATGTAGCCTTAAAAATCATCTACAACTAGGAGGAAATATAGCTTAATTCACATGTTACAGCTGCTACCTGTTCCCATGGATGACCTAGTAGTGTTGTGACCAAAGGTTCTCCATGTTGAGAAGGCCTGGGTTGATACTCTTTGATCAGTCTTGATCCGATTTTTAATCTCTCTCCCAAGTCCAGGCCACAAATAACTTTTTCTGCTTTTCACACTTTCATAGCGACCACCGTGCAGGCCTTGCAACATCTCTGTTCTTTTCCTGAGGCACTGCTTGCCTGTCATCGTACAGTGCTATTCCATTATATATGAAGAGTTATTGCCTTGAAGAGAAGTAGGCTTTAACTTTATTGGGAGCATTTGCTGCATATTTTAGCAAGTCAGTTAAAAAAAATAATTTGTAGTTCATCCTGCCTCATTTGTAGCATGGCTACGTCCAGTTCGGACGCAGAATTTTGCCAGGCTCTAGTCACAGAACCTTTAAAGGTCTCAGTTTCCCTTACAAGCTCAGCTTTTTCACCTTGAACAGTTGATTGAGCATGTCTCCAAAGACTGTCAACCACAATGAATAATTTCCCGGGCACTAATTCTGTTTACGAATTGAATCCCGCATAAGTTGTCTCTGGCATCGTATTGACACTGAGTCAGGATCTTGGTATTAATCGAGAGAAAATAGCAATGTGTGACCAGTGTGCAGGGTGAAAGAATGTTATCCATAAAGATGCTTCTCAAACGCCCACGGTGGGAGAAAACACTCCTTTTCTACGTGTGCACAGTGTTCTTCTGCTCATTAGAGTGTTCTAGAATAATATGCAACTAGTTTTAATAGCGCTCCATGTGTCTGTAGCAGGACTCAGTCCAGACCAGAGCTGCTGGCATCTCATCACAGGAGGCAAGGGCTGAAGCTTCGGTAACAAGCTTTTTTTTTAACCTTTGTGCAGGCTTCTTCTTGTGCTGAACCCCAGGGCCACGTGGCATCTCTCTTCAGCAGATTGTGTACTGTTCTCATTATCTTAGGAAGACCTGCAAGGTCTTTCCCCAGACAATGTGCCATGCCTAAGATTCTCCTCAGATCACTGATGTTCTTTGGTAGCTCCAACTGTGTAATTGGCTTCCTTCGGGAGGAATACCGAGTTCATCAATAGTGTTTGAGCTAATGAAGCTGTTTCTGACCTACAAGACACTTTTCTGCTTTCAGTTTCAAACCTGCATTCTCTAATTTCAGTGTATACATCAAGACACTACCCTATCATTTAAGGAGTTCCATCATCTCACTCTGGAAGGTATCTGGAGCATTTGCAATTCCAACAGATTGTCAAATAAATACTTTCCAAAAAGTTTTGTATTCCAAATTTCTCCATAGGAATCTGAAAATGAATTTGGAGAAATATCGGTTTTTTTTCTTCCTCGGTATCTATCTCGAGGGTCTCTTTTTAGGGAGTTTCACAGTCCACGGATTATCTGAGTCACTCATTTGCACGATCAGTTCTAGAAAAAGTTGTTCCTTTTGTTGGCTGTTATCATTTTAATGACCGCACGGGTGCGACATACTGCTGCAAAATCTTTTCACGATATCGGCACTTGGCACTCTCAAATATAGTTTACCGCGTCCGGTGGATTCGGTAGTTCCAGTCTTGTTTTGAATTAGCGAATTTGTTTGTTTCACCATATTTTTTTCTGAGTGGCGTGTCAGCTAGCTAGCTGCGTATTTGCACCTTGTTCATTAATATGCCCTTTTGCCTACACAATGATATACAACCCCAGAGTGTGATCCGACATTAACTGTAATTTCTCCGAGCAATGTCTGTTGTGGCATCACTGTTTTATATATATATATATATATATATATATATATATTATTATTATTATTGGACTACAGACCGAAACTTGCCCGTCCTCTTTATTCAGTTTGGTTGCTATGCGATAGCGTTGAGTTCTTTGGCTTCCACTCCAGCCATTGCTCGGTACCCGGCTGAAGTCAAAGTTTCCGGGACCAACGGCTCAAAAGTGAGGGAATGGAGAAGACCAACTTTACACTTCCGCATTGTCCAGGGTGTGGTTGCAGGGAACTGAGGCGTAGTAGCACAGATGTGGGCTCAAACTTGGTGTGAGCGTTTTAAAAAAAAGAATACAGACACATGTTTGTATTTCAGTTAGTCCTCCAGGAAATCTGCGGAGAATTGTCCCGAATTATGCTATTTAAAGAGGTTTTCTGCAGAATTCTTCGACAGAAAACTGCGTTTTGTGTAATTAAATGAATAATTAAAGGAAAACTAAGGCAATGTTTGAAACTTGCAACATCGTATCTTTGCAAATGTAAATGAAAAAGATAAAAATTTTCATGACAAATATCTGGAATCTAAATAACATAGATAATAGATAAATAACACAGGGGTAGAAATAGAGATTTTGTCTCTGACTTTTGGGTTGAAATTACTAAAAGCAAAGATGAAATACTACTAGCCCACCTTTTCTGCAAAAAAAAAAAAAAAAAAGATATAACTGCATTTGTGCAGGATGTTAATTTTCCATACCCTACACGTTACATAAAAAAATAAAACGCCATAAGAAAATTACCACAAAATATACCAGCAGTAGACTACTATACAAACAAAAATATTCTCCTTCTTTGCGTACCCAGTCTCTTGATACGTTGTTTAATTAATTTAATAATCAATACTCGCTCAATAATGATCCTTGACTTCGCTACCCGTTTGCTAATATGTTTTATCTCAGAAAAGTTACACACATTGAATAGAACTAATGACGTTCGTACGTTCTGAACATATATTGTGACACTTCTTTTTGCCATTGACTGTAGGTCAATGAAGTTTTTTTTCCCAATTAGTTGTTACTGTAAGAAACACGGGTAATAAATATTGAGTTAGTCTTAAATTTCTAAATGAAAAGGTGATTTTTCCCTAACATGTCTCGTAATATGTATCCAATTGTGGGCCAGTATCGTGATTCATTTCCTATGACGAGTTGTATCTAGAACATAAAACTCGGTACTTCTGCTGTCCAGCTTGTGATACAGTAATGTGACGTAAAGTTGACCCTGAATGTGAGCTTGTCTCTCCGGAGCGTCATGCTAGATAGCACAGCAAAACGTGAATATAATAATATTGTGCATTTTTTGTGTTAAAAAAACAAAAACCTTTACATGCTGATGTTTCATGTTGTCGTTTTTCTTCTCCCGAAGCTTCTTAAGACATTCCCCGAAATATGCTGTATGTGTGGAACCACTATTTACAACGCAAATAATTTTGATTTTATTAGCATTTGATCAAGATGTGGTCATTGCATTGTTAGCTTCCGAGAAAGCTTGAAACGTAACTAGTTGTAGCAGGGGTACGTAGCCAGTTGGCGAGTTTCTGTTTTCAAGCCAACTCTTTGGTCGGTTGTTCCTGCATTTAACACAAGAACACGTGTGTTAAACACAAATTGCATTTTCATTTAGATCACCGGTATTGATAATGTCGCGGAGAGAGGAAATCGCAGTATGTTACACTCTAGAATCATATTTGTGCTATTTTTCCAATGAATCGCCTGCAGTGTTTAAGCACACTGACAGGTAGGTGACCCGGTATCCTAAGCGGCTGCCCATGCACATCCTTTCTGCTAGGTGCGCACATGGGCTAAAACGGAGTGGCGTGGAACAACAGAATTTGCTATTGCTATCATCAAAAATGTAATAAAATGACTCTTAAACACATTTCATTTAACCCTTTTAGATTTCAAGCACAGCATATTTATTCACACGGGTTTACCACTCTGACGTATTATTACTTTTAAATTCCGTTTTCCCGTTAACCCACTGACCTATCTAGCGGCGTTGTACTTCAGAGAAACTTGATGTACGTTACTTTATTGGACTAACGAGCGTTCGTTTTATTTCAGCCCCATGTTCTATTAAGATGCACTGAGACCGAACAGGTCTTAAGAGTCGGTGCAATATTACTAGTCACCGGAGTATAGGAAGGGATATCTCTCGTATTATCAAGCTATTCGGTACAATACCTAGTCCCGAAGCTCTTGTTGAACTGAATCCATCTTTTTAGGTTTCTCCGATTTTGCTAAAATGCATCACCAACGGATGGCTTCATTAGGGACAGACAAAGAACTAAGCGACTTGCTGGATTTCAGTGCGGTAAGCAACTACTATTTAAAATATTACATGACATTGTTGACCCACGGATTAATGACAATAATTTTAGACGTATAGAAAATGCACATCAGATAAGGTATGCATTTCTATATGTATTTCATGATGTGCTGTAGATTAATATTTCAAAAAGAAAGATGTTGGAAATGCTTTAAAAAACGTAAAGATAAATGTGATATTGCTTTCGTAATTTTGTTTTATAGATGCGAAACATCGATTTGAAAATGTTCCCAACATCAATGGTGGTATTCTCTACTTTTACGTATTTTCTTGTTCCGCTCTCCTCTTCGCTTACTAAATTGCATTCATTTTGAACACACATTTTAGCGCCAATCAATATTTAATTGACATATATGGAATCCCTTTGTTGTTTTACAAACAAAAAGCTCGAACTTTAACCCTTTTATTGTCATGGGATTTAAAGAAATGGTAGTTGAGAAATAAATTGGTATTTTGATTTTGTTAAGTTATTATTGACATAGATAAATTGACTTCAGGTGAACCATCTGAATGTTGACTTTCAAATTGTTATTCCGTTAGACGCGGTTTTCAGAAATGTGGACAAGAAATGCTCTTTTAGGAATGGAGAAACAAATCAAACCAAGTGTATCACAGGAAAGACTCCCTTTTTTATTTTCTACTCTTTTATCTAGAAGTTATATTTTACTCCGTACTGATAAATATTTTACACTTGAAAATGTACTATTTTGTATTTACGAAAATACTACTAAGCAACAATATAATATAGAAGACTGTAACTGCACAGGAAGCATGTTAATGTCAAGGCGCTGTTACAATGTAACTGCACAGGATGTATGTTAATGTCAAGG
>JAOVYW010005665.1:0-12074 GCA_025775045.1 Hiodon tergisus
TATTATTATTATTATTATTATTATTATTATTATTATTATTATTATATTAATTACTCTGGCTGGCTTCTAAAACATTTTTTCACTTTTTTAATTTAAGTATGATTAATATGATTAGACCTTTGCCTTCTCCTAATTCTATGGTGTTCATGCGGACACTTCATTACATTAACTCTGCCACATTCTTTTCAATATTAGATTAAGTCTAAAAGCGATTAACATTAGTTGGTAACACACGTGCATATTAAGGGCACACACTGCTTAATTTCTTAATATAGTGGAGCAGGTGCAAAAACCAAGGGCACTTTCTGGAGACATGAGCCTGCTGCAACATCTCCGTGTGGCTTCTGTATTGGTCAAAGTTAGACACCAGATACTTCATTCCCATGCTCAATCATTTGGGCTTAATTTGACATGTACCAGACAAGATGCATCAACCTTTCTATTTTAACCGTAATAAATTATACGTGTATCATTTCTCTAGTGTGTATTTGTTATTTTGTGCGGTCAATTTCTTCAAAGAAGGAACGCATTCATGTTTTTATAACATTATTTAAACACATTCATGGATACAAATTAGGCTTTCATATGAGATAAAATTACTAGTACCAGCTGAAAAATATGTATCTGCACCAGAATCTGCTGATTTACACCTTATGGCAATTTCCTACAATAACCACAGAGGTGTAAAGAGCTTATTGAACGACAGATTATTTCTCAGAACGAAGGGGAAATGTAAATTCACAGGCAATAACATGTACCATCACACAAGTGTGACGATTGTCAGGCTGAATCCGGTCTAAAGGAATCAGCTTAACACAGAGAGAATGCGCTTTGTACCAGAGTATTAAAGTCAAGTCCTAATATATCCAAACACTGCGACTAAATTTTATAGCTCATGAAGCATGTCACTATTACACAATCCATATACGTTCAAAAGGTGATTTCCATTACCATGCGCATTTTTCATGGAGATTAATATGACATGAATCATAATTTCCCTGAAGTAAATATTACAAATAATAAAATACCCAGGCAAGGAAGTTGAGGTATGACAGTAATTTTTTCCATTTGTATGGTAAATGGTGAACCTTGTGGCCTATCAAGTAACAAATTGAATGTTTAATCTTCCTCCTTGCGGATTGGGATGGTAAAGTAGCGGCCAATCTCTGAACAAATTGAGAGTTTTTCCTGTGACTGGTGGAGTGTCAGATTTTGCCCACAGGGGCCAATGGAAAATTTTGCTGTGGACTGCTTGCTATGAAAACTGCAATTTGCAACCAAAAGGCATAAGATAAATGGCATATCAGATGTTCTTAATGCCCTAAAAACATTATTATACATCTTTTCAGCGTGATTTTCCTTTAATTTAGGGAGAATGGCTTGAGACTACCATAGTCCCCAAAGAGTTCTGTTCATTGTTCCATAATATTCCGATACACTAAAAAAAAAAAAAAAAAAAAAAAAATATATATATATATATATATTCACTGTAATTCATTTTGCAAAGCTAATCTTGTGGTAAAAACATGTGAGGCATTTTTCCTAATAAATGAGGAGAGTGTGGCTTTCTCGGTTGGTGAACAACATCACGTTTCCTCATCTTGCGTCATTTCAAACTGGCTTCTGAAGCTATGGTCCCAGAATCACATGTTCATTTTGCCAAAGGTTCTCTTTTAATTTAAGCTGCAGTCTGAGTTCTAGAAGATGACACCACTAGCATTTTGATTAAGGATTTTATACATGAAGAAATTTTCATTATCTTATTTCCTGCGGATCTCTTGCGATTGGTTGGAGTCCTGACCCGCAGCTGTGTCTTGGAGTGTCAGGATAAATGCTGGAGTATTAAAGCACGACCTGTGCTGTTTTCTCTGTTACATGAACAATTAATGAGGCTTTTTCCCCCCCTGGGAAAAGCAGGAGTCCTCCTAGCATCAATACAGCATTTTAAAGAGCTAACCCGAGTTTGCACATTTTTTACCCACAAGCCTGTTAACAGATTAAAGACACCTCCTTTTATGATCACAGCTGATGATTTTGAATTTTACTTTTTAAAGTAGGAAAACAAATGTTTGCATCAGCCAGGTATTCTGTCTCTCACACGTGACACGGGGAAAGCGAGTAGCCCCGGTTGATCTGCATTCAGTCTGCGTACTCTTTATCCATCCGTTTTCTGAAACAGCTTATCCAATTCAGGGTCGCTGGGAGTCAGAGCCTGACCCAGCCAGCACAGGGCGTGAAGAAAGGAACAGCAGCTCGTCGCAGGGCCAGGCACACACAGACACGCCGGGCCAATTAAACTAACTCACAAGTCTTTGGAAGGTGGGAGAAAACCCACACGAACAGGAGAACTTGAAAACTGCAACCAAGACACTGACCTGAGCCGGACACAAGCCCAGGAGACTGGCCCTGTGGGGAACTATCCCTACCCACTGAGCCACCATGTCTCCTGCATTCTCTTCCGTACAGTTTAATATTTATATTGCAGGAAAGCATGTTATTATTGCCAGGCTACTGGGATTTAATCAAACTGCCCTTTATTTCGGCCAATACATTTTTGAAAACCTTTATTTATATATATATATATATATATATTCATTTTAAACTCATATTCATTTTTATTCATTTTTATTCATTTAAAACTTTTATAACTATTCATTTTAGAATTATGTTTTGCACAAAATGTTGGAATCTAGAAACGTTGTTATGGACAATTTTCATAAAAAAGCTCAAGCCCTCTAGTGGAGAATGAATGAAGTACAAGACATTTTATAAGTATACCCATTCCCCATCATCACACACAGAGAAAACATAATAAATTACATAATAAACTACAATACAATGCCCAGCATAGCCTGCCCTTAGAAGCAGCACAAGATTCACCCAGAGACTGATTCATTTGTGTTCATAAGACTGGAGAAAAAAGTGCAATACTGCCTATTTATGCTTCACCCATTTGACGAAAATTGTGTTGACACCTTGGGGGTTTCTCCATGGAGGAATGAGTTTTATTATTTAAAAAAAGAAAAATGTAACGTATGCTAGTAGGCTAGTCATTTTCACCATTTTGTTGATGGTGCTCTTTGTCTAACTTATGTTCCAGCACGACAAGTCGAACAACCGCTGTCAGTCTCTCTCACAACTAGCGTTTGCGCGGTTCCTTTGGAAACAGTTCTCTTTTTACATTTTCCCACTGTCACTTTCCCTGGCATATGTTATCCTATCTATATATCCCTGTCGGGCTTTGGTCCTGCTCTGGGATATGTTCCTTTTCCTTCCCTTTCTCAAAATTAAAATGGTTTTCTACTGTGCTAAGCAATCATAGTTATCAGCTTCATATACACCAGGTTCTGTTCAGGTCATGAGAACTATTGTCACCCCCTAATAAACCCAACGTAGAACTTGTTACTAAATAAATAAATAAAATAAAAATAAAAGTATATATATATATATATATATATTATCTCTATTCGTATTTTCAGGGTTCCTCATTTCATCTTCCACTTTTTCTATAACCTTTTTTCCCCCGATGCATTTTCCCACCGAAGTGGAAATCTTCCGACTAAGTTATAAACAGAGAGCTACTTGTGTGGTGATGATGTCATGGCCCTGACCTGCTCCTCTGTGACAAAAGCTAAGGTATCAGTAGCCGGGCAAACACAATGCCCATTCAGCAAGGTTGCTTTACTCTGGCAGCCTATGGAACAATGTTATTATTTGTTTCAGTTTTATAAAGCGGGAGTTTTGCAGGAAACCTGAAAGATAAAACCTTTATCTGGGAATGCTTTAGGCTGTTTTTTTTTTGTTGTTGGTCTAATCCTTCCATTAGTGCATTGCTGCTTTTCTCACTACAACAAGGACCGTGTTACAGGATCAAAGGCAAAGGAAGGATGCAGGAAAGTATGTTAATATTACCAGACTACGGGGGTTTCATCTAACTGCCCTTTATATTGACCAGCACATTTTTGGCAACTTTTTTCAATGCATTGGTATTTGATTTATGTGCTTCTTGCATTTGTTTCTGCTCTTTCTATGTTACGATTGAAGCTTTTTTAAAGGTGAAAATAATGAAAATCAATGAAAGTTAAACTACTATCTACTATCTACTTTACTTTACAACTACTTTATTTTTATGTAGCAAGTTGTGCTATTAATTTAGTCTAGACTGGCTCCCTTCGATAAAACTCCGTTAGAAAACCAGCAACAACAATAACAGTTAAAATAATAACAATAGTAATAATTTATTCATTTTCCTTAACTGCTTGTCCAAATCAAGGTCGCAATGCTTAGCCCGGAGAATAAAAAGGGGCAAGAGGCAGGGTTCACCTAGGACGGAACACCAGTCCATCGCAGGGAATAAAAGAAACACAGACACAGCCACAATACACACAGGGCCAATTCAGCTCCTCCAATCCACCCAACTCTCACATTGGGAGGAAACCAGGCGAACTTGCAAACTCCACAGCGACAGTGGTCCGAGTCGGCCTCAGACCCAGGAGGAACGTCTGTGCCACCTTAATAATAATAACATTGCAAATTAATGGTTGAAAAGGCTGGTTATCATTAGGAGAAGGACGCTCCAACAATGCAGAAAGAAATGTGAGAAGATAATGCACATTAAGACTAATATGAAGTCTAAGAACTGAACTAGAAAAGTGTCAAATCAAGCGAGCAGTTGAACTATAAGAAAAGAGTGGTACAAAACAAAGCATGGATATTTGAGACATCATATATAAGGTGTAGTTCAGAAAATATCCACAGTGTTAACCCAGTGCTTGTGTGCTTATTACACCTTGCCGAGTTTGTCGTTAACAGTATGAAAGCGGATCATGTTCATGTCTTCTGACCATGTCTAAGCACACGGTCTCTGTGCGTGTGTGACTCCATGTGTATGATTCATTCTAGAGCAGTTTTAGTCCTCATAAAATATTCATTTTGGTTGTGCCGGGCACTGTAATTGCCATCTCTCACCCTGAATTATTTATACCTCTCACAGACTGACAAAGCTGTGCCATACGGCCCTAGATGAATCAGAAACAAGGGTCTTTCCTGCCAACAGAATTATAGTTTCACAAAAATGGTTAACTCTGGTAGCCTTGTCTATACAGCCAGATTCTCTATATTTCAAATTGCCTTGACTCTATGATTGTTCCAGTGAGTCAGAGAGGTTACTGTTAAACTGTAAGGAGCAAACCCTTCCTTTTTATTTTCGCATCATAACCTTGCTTGGAAGAACTGAGGTATCGCCATTGCATGCTTTTATTATTATTTTTTAACGGTAACCGTTTCGATTTTACTTGTACTTACACTCACACTAAAGAGAGAAAATTAGTGTTGGGATTACAATGGCGTGGATAGTGCAGATACAACACGCTCGTACACACGCGCATACCCTTTCCAGGCCTCCAAGCACTGTAACACAACCTCCAGCTACCTCATTTAAGGGAGAGCAGCCGCCATCAGTCTGGATAAAGTGGCTTGTCAGAAAACAGAGGAAGGCGTCACGTTGCGTCCCCGTCCAGCTGAGCCACACGGACTGCATGTGGTTGCGCTTGATCGGTCCAAGGTGCGAGGAGGAACATTGTTGTACAAGTCCCTTTGGTGGCCGCTCGCTGAAGCATTCCAGGCACCCCACTTACAACATGCTAAATGCTACTATTCATACTGGCCTGACACTCCAACATGTGCTTTTCTTACATCTGGGGCTGCAGCGAGGTGGTGACAGGTATTTCCTCGTGCTCTGTTACAACATTCCTGTCAGGAGCCAAAGATGGATTTTTTTGCACAAAAATAAGTCAAGCGTTGTATCTGCTGGAATGCAGAATAAATGAATAGTAATACTAATAGTAATAATAATATAAATACTAATACTAATGCTAATACTACTAAAAATAACTGCATTAATGACAAAATATTTGTGCTGTTTATAACAAATGTGTTGCTGTATTAATTTGGTTTCAAAGCTGGCTCAACCACATCTGATTGTCTTTATTAGCCATTTTGTGATATTTTAAACATTCATGCGTGCGGAGGGGTCGTGCTCTAAGCGGACGGACTTGTTAAAAAGTTGGGGCAGTGACAGGGAGAAAACCAAGGGGGAGTGATTCAGAGCGTCGTGAGCCGTGAACCGCTTCTCTGGCGTTTGTTGACACGCAGCAATAATGAGGTTAAGACTCCGAACACATGTGCCCCACTCATTAAGCTGTATTACCTGCGTTAAAACGAATAATTGCCACTCAGAGCTCTGCTCACATGAATCATTTATAATGTTTTAATAACTTCCTAATCTGAATCTGAGAGGGCCGGCTCGCTTGAGCTTCGCGTTTGTGTTTAGAACTCTGTATGGGCTATGGCTCGATCTCAAATGTGAATCTTCTTTTTTTTAATCAATAATTAAAATCAGAAGAGATGGCAGTTTCTAATTAGAGAAGTCTTTAAAGAACTGGAGAATTTGTGTTTCAATGAGAAACTAGTGAAAAAAATAAAGAAACTAAACCATGTTGTTCCAGTCCTAATATATATGTATAATGGCAAGTGCTCGTATGTTATTTTTCTACCAGTGGGGGTATAATCTGTTACAATACTTAGACTGTATACTGCAGATCAAACATGCACATTTTGGGAGAAGAAAGAACGGAGAGTGTGACTGGGTGTTTACGTTTAAAACAGCACACAAACTCTCATAACATTTTCATTTCACTTGATAAACTTTTCATAGCCGGGAGACTTGCTTATGTTTATGTAAAACTGGCGTAGCTGCCGTTTTTATTGAATGCAATGCCTTCTGAAGGACACAGCTGTTTTATTGAGATGGCAACACAAGGCTTGTCATTAGAAGGGAAGTTTAAACTAAAGAGAAAGCACTTGTAACAAAAACCTGACGGCGTTGCTGCTAACCTCTCTCTCCACTGACTTGACATGCCCTTGACTCGTGGCTTACCTTAAATAAGAAAGCAAAATGAATGTTAATATAAAGATAAAAAAATATCCACATGTTAAACTGGATTCATAAAAGAATTGTATGACAGTTTTTTTATTATTATTTTTTAAACTTTTTTTTTTGCTTACTTCATGCCAATACATGTTAAAAACTCTTTTAATGAGGTGCGGCAACTATGAAAAAACACAAGTAAGATAGAAAGTGCGCTAAAGACAGACTCAGCGAAAGGAGAAGGGCGCCCCACAAAGAAAGGCCAGCCTCGCGCGATGGGTATGGATATTTTTCAGATCCCCGCACATGTTCATGTACACGAAGGTCAATGGAAACGCCAGGGAGTGGTGGCAGTGAAAGCCTGGAAGGACTTGTCATCGAATACATTCCTATTTGTGTTGCAGAAAAAGGAGGGGCGAGCTCTTACAAAGGGCCATCTGGTTCCTGCTGTAAAATCCACTGCCCAGTCTCCGCCACTTCCCCATCCCCCCGTGACGTCACACGTCCGCCTGATTCACGCGCAACCCAAAATGTACAAAAATGCAATAAGTCTGGTGTTAAAGCAATTTGTCACGGCGTGTTTGAGGAATAAATCAGCCTAATGGATCACGGTGTTTTTCCCACTCGTTTTCTGGCCCTTAAGAACGCGGTCCTGGAAGAGCAGTTAATGGCGAGACTGCTAGGAAAGGAGAGAACCTGACATTAAGACCCTAGCATTTTGGAAATCCAATATGTATTGATCTGTGTACCATATCCATGTAGAGATCTGATGTCAGCAGAATGTAGCCTTGTATAGGAAACGCTTATTACGGGTTTTCTGAGGGAAGCGCATTGTCTCTGAAGCAGCGAGGCCCGGTCTGCCAGAACCGCTGGGTAATCAATACTCGCAGGGACTGATGGCCTGCCCCAAATGCCACACAGATGTGACCACTGCTTTCAGCGACCTGCCAGTAATTAGTGTCGGCTGCAGTGAGGCACTGCAGTGAGTAGTCCTCAACCAAGTGACATGCTTTTCACCCATCTGTCATGGTACTGCTAAACTCACGTCTGTGTCTCCATTACCCTTGTGATGTGTATGTGAAGCACACGCATTTTCACTCCCGCTAAATCTGTAAGTTTTGGGAATCAATTGTGTGGCTCGCCACATGTAATGTGTAATATGCAATCTACGGTTCTACTACTAGACGATAAATGGCTGGGTCAACAAAACAAGCCTCAGCAGGACATTATTTTATTCCAGAGCATGTAGGGCGCCGCAGTTCAGATGCGTCTCTAGCATAATTGAACTAACGCGCCTGAAATGACGCAGAACAGTGCACTTTCCTATTTCTGGTTTAACCTTATAGCGCTGCTCTCTGTCAGCTTCCTCCACCTCCGCATTGAATTAAGTGTAGAAATGGGTGGGGGGTGCAGCAATTATGATGAGCAGTAAAAAAAAACGCTCCAGAGAGCCGCTCTACACCTCATCTCGTCGCCATTATTTCTCTTCTTCATAATGATTGTGGGGGAAAGGGGAGCCCGTGGTGTATCTTTGACTATCAGGGTAAAGTGATCAAAGTGAAGATAAGAGGCCGCTGTGAACCTCAAATTACCAAAAGTTCCCCCCTTTCCCCCCCAATTACATGGTCTGTGAAGCTGGGCAGTTTAAACTCCGAGCCTGTCACATTTCCAAAGAGACAATCTGTTTCTCCTTTGACCGGAGGGAAAGAAATCATTATTACACGATTAGTGGCTTCAGTTAGGTGAGAAGTAAAAAAAAAAAAAAAAAAAAACTGCAGCAGCACAGAGGTAAGACACGTTGTATTAATTACCTAGCCCTGGCCGACAAGATAATTCTATCAGTGATGTGATGTGTCGACTTGCAAGGCTCGGCCCTGAGTTAAAAGCTGATAAGGTCTTTGTCAGGAAGACAGACATCTGAGATAGGAGCTGTGGGTGTTTGTGTGTGTGTGTGTGTGTGTGTGTGTGTGTGTGTGGGTTGGGGGGGGGGACCGAGAGACTAATATTCTCAACTCTTGATCTGACGAATGAAAATTCACGTCTATTGTAATTGATTGCCTCCTCAGCCAATTATATCACATTGTACAATACACAGAGGCCCCCTTTGCCGGTTTTGCAGCACCGTAATTAGATATGCTAATATCCCCTTTATTGGCCCAAATATTGCTCAACACCTTTTTTCCATCCTGGAAGCCAGCAGAGCCCGGTGGCCCGTCAGAGTGGCTGATTATTGAGAAGGATAGCTTTAATCCAACCTAATTCCTGCCCATGTTTCTCCAGTTCTCTGTGGCCAACGCCTAATGCCACAGACTCCTTGATATTCCATAAATTTACAATTAAACTGCTTTCTTTGTTCCTTATTTTCCTCAACAACACCACTAAGTTCTGTAGCCAATTAGAAAGGCTGTTTTCATAATAATTGCTTCCTGGATCACAAAGGACCAATTTACACAGTACTCCCGTGGAATATAATGGATATTACACTGAAGCCCTGGACTGCATTTACGCATTTTAAAAGACTTTTTTTTTTATCGGATAGCGCTTCGTGAGTGTAAATATAAATGGATAAGTCATGGTGTGGACAAAAGGCTATTGCACTTTTACCACTTCACTGGCTCATTTTGAGTCAGTCCGTTTAACTCTGTTGACTTCCTGTTCAGATACATCGATATTAATTACCATTAAACGCAGTAATAACTGTACTCAACGTAGCAAACAAATGACACGTTCTGCTGGACTCACACGCGCAATGACATTGACGTCTATGCTGTGGCAGAGGATGTGTTAGCCAGCGGTACAATTCTCCACTCTGCCTGAAAGTAACAAGGAAACGAAGCCCCCGTTTCAAGCTTGATTTACTCCAGTGCCTACTGTGCAAGATTATGACTCTTCAGGGAAATAAAGACAGGGTCAGAGAATTAGTGAACATAATGGTCATTTTGATAATGGGCTTACAGATGCGAATGAAAACATACTGTACACAATTAAGCAAGATGTGCTAATGATAAGTGGGATTTTATTTTCTCTCTGCCATTCACGGACAAATCTTTATCCGTCCATGCTGAAATTAATTCTTGTATGTGAAGCCAAATATTCTCTGACACTAAACCAAATTATTTTAGGAGCTGCCACTCTCCTCACAGCCGGAAAGTGCTGAGGGTGTTCATGATTGTCTAAGAGACTGGTTGTGCTAAGGTGCTCAGGGTCTGAGATGTCGTTTTACATTTTGATTCATATTGTTAGCCATGGTATCCTTGGAGACCATGTGGTTGCTCTTCAAGAGCTACAATAAAAGCAAAACATGTTTAACAAAATGCAATCCACAGTAAATTATATCTAACTACAGGGACTTAATATCTTACTCATGCTAGTCAGTTTAATTCTTTCTTTGGGTTCTTTCTTATTGTGAAAAATATATAAATATTTAATTTAAAAAAGTAAAAAAGTAACCAAGTGATGTATTTTTACATGGCTATTGGGGTGGTGTAAGTTCTTTGGAACATCTCTGTCACATCTCTTTTAATAGAAAAGATACATTGACAGGATTGGTAATAAGAGGCTTTAATAAAAGTACGCATATGTGGCATTAATTCATCTGGATCAGAGCGTTTGAAAGTTATCTGCTTAGGAGTAGACGAGCTTGTCTTCAAAGTGCCTTCCCCCCCCCGATTTCTCAGACATGACATTTGTTCTGAAGATTACCAAGGTAGTAATTTGTGCCATAATTGCCCAGTGCGGGTGTCCCAGAAGTAAAAACCTAATTGCCCAACAGGACTATAACTTTGCAGGCATGCTCTCACCTTGTTAGGTCCTTTTTCTTGATGCACTTTAAATGAGCCCTGGTCACAGGTGTGCCTAATTTACCTCACTATTGAACACGTTAGGTTTAATTGCGGAGTAGTTGTTATGAAAAAAAAAAAATGGATGGACGGAATATCAGGTTACTCTCAGTCAAACGTGGCAGATGGGTGTTAAAAGACATGGTAAACTCTGCACATCTGGTTAGATGGTTTGATGAAGAACATTAGGGCAGGACCCTGTATGTTGTTAAGGCATAATTCCAACATTGAAGCACCGGGGTTCCTCTTGAGATGCGTGTGACACTGGTATAGCGGTGTGCCTGGAATACTACATAAAAACATTCATTTTCAATGATAACTAAGGGAAGCTCAACTTGAACGTGTTTTTCGGGTGTTTGTGAGATTTTTACGAGAGTATGCTGTTTTTTGTCATATAGTGGAACTTATGAGGTGATGTCGCATTGTTTTGATTGCATTTAAGGTAATACACTAGTTTAAGTACTAAGTAGCGCTTTAGCGTAGGGGGTGTTATGTGGACATACATAACACCTTACTTATCCCCACAGGCTTATTAACATGCAGCCGTTTTAAAAATGTATAAGGCTAAATTAAGCACCTCTAAGTATGCCTTGTTTTCTGTAACGTATTTTCCCTGCAATTTTCTGCTTTATTGACTGCTCAAATGAAACTAACCAAAGGTGCATTCTGTTTTCTTTCAGATTCTTTTTGAAATTCTTCCTCAAGTGCAATCAGAACTGTTTGAAAAATGCAGGAAACCCACGTGACATGCGGAGATTCCAGGTAACTCGCAGTCACACAACATCACACACACACATTGGACCCATCAAGCACTGGGCAAACCTAAGTGTATTCCAAATCTAGAGAAAAGGTGGGGGCTACTCCTTCCAATCCTCCTGGTACATTGCAGCCATATTGCTTCGCAGGTGTATTTAAACAGGCCAAGGCCTGGGAAAAGATGGGCAGCCCTGCCATTGGGGCGCCTCCTGGGAGAAAACAGGTGCAGGTGTTTTGTTGTTTTTCATATTTAAACCATGTGGAAGTTACCCTTGTGTATTCACCCTGGTTAGGAGATCCGGGTTTAGCAACATAAAAATCACATTGAAAGAATTCACAAAGTTAGCTGCACAAATTATTTTAACCTACCTTAAGAAGAAACAAAAACATGTTCAATGCATTTTACGGAACTGAAAAACACCAAACGGGGAGAGCTTTATGGAAGTACATGACCAGTGATGGGGACTGAATGAGATAATAGCAAACTGTGTGGGATTTTGCCAAACACACACACACACACACACACACACACACACACACACACACACACA
>JAOVYW010005668.1:0-10840 GCA_025775045.1 Hiodon tergisus
TAAACAGTCCTATACGAATTGAGCGTGAAGGCACTGCATGGTAAACAGTCCTATACGAATTGAGCGTGAAGGCACTGCATGGTAAACAGTCCTATACGAATTGAGCGTGAAGGCACTGCATGGTAAACAGTCCTATACGAACAAGCACTCATGGGACAGCCCATGGTACTGTGAATGTGAGTTCCAAATGTTGATGGTGCTCTATATTTTGCTACTATATACTGAATCAGAACTGGTCAATCGCATCTGACTTGTTAATATTCCAAACACAGCTTTAATAGACATCCAAGAGATACTTTGTTACTCTAAGTTATCCCTTTGTTACTGAGCTAATAAAAATATGGTGTAAATACCACATAAAAGAAAATTTACATTAGACCTAGTTTCAATTGACAATTGTGAATTCAGTGCTTTTTAAAGAAATAACTCTCAACAGTCCGTTTCAGAAACAGTGCACCCCACCCATAAACATGAACATTTGAATGGTGTTTGTAATGCTGACGCACTGCAGTTAAATGCTGAGGCGTTTCTCTACATCTGATTAATATGGTTCATTCATTTCTGAAACAGCTGTATATCAGCATGTTATAGGCTTTGGCCTATATTCCATAGTTGCTTTGCCCTGACAGTAGAATAATATGCCCCGTCAGGGGAATTAGAGGGGGAATTCAAAAGAGTCTTTTCCGAAGCCCTAATTGTCTAGGTCATGGACGTGGTTTCACTGCAGACAAATGGGGCAAGTATTATATATTATTATGCTATAAAAGTGACTTCAAACACATGTAATATTAAGTATCACTGGTATTTTTCCTAAATTTCAGTTCCGAAGCCTGGATTTTGTAAAAATGAAAATCTGGTTCTTTTATGCTGAGTTTTTCACCACTTGTATTTCACACAATGGTACTTTTCATGTGAGTCAGACTAGGGCTGGGATTTAACAGAGCAGCATGTGGGAGAGAGTGAAGATGCTGGTGACCTAAGTATTTTTATTGAGAAGGATCCAACAATGAACTGTTATTGGATATGGTCAGTATATTCTACACTAAAAGTAGACTTTTTGAAAGCTTTGTCTTTTAGCTTCTGTTTTTCATATTGGATTCTTAATGAAGTGCAAAGCTCTAAAAATAATACAAATTCAATTAATTGGTTCATTCCTTCATAGCACCAGAAAACCTGCAACATAAAGTGCATCTTTGTTGACTCATTGGACTGCAGGTTGTGTTTTGATATAGTTGCCCTAGTTTTCTGTAGTGGATAATGCATGGGTATTCATTGCAACAGAAATGTACTTTGTCATTTATACAGTGAATTCTTTGATGTCGTTAAGCAAATGTTTTGTATTTTTCTTCCCAAAAGGTCATTTTTGGTTGCGTAAAGAAAACTTCAATAAATTGCAATAAAAAGGCCAAGCAAGTTTTTCCAAAAGGAGGAAACACAGTAAGCTCTTCTAAACAAGCCAGTCAATATGCATTTTATTAATATCCCTTCTTAATTACCTTTTCTCTTGAGCGTTAGTTTGTGTCATAACATGGAATTATAAAAAAAAAGAAAAGTTAAATAGTATTAAATTGCATTGTTTTATAGTGGAAATACTTTATCATTATATTTCTAACTTATGACAGGAGACAGGTTTGTAACCAAAGTCCCACCCTAGCTGTTGTACCCTTATTACCAGGACTATGTGTTAGGTGAGGGGAGTTTTTATCTTGCGGGATGTTGACAGAATTGTCAAAATGTACAGAATTATTAAGATGAGGGGATGATAAAGCTAAATTTATGCTCAGATTTTAAAAGCAAAAAACTTTTAATTTTGCTTAAATAAAAGAAGTAAAAGTAGACGACAACAATGATATAATCCAATCAAAACCTTTAAATGGGTTAGGGTTAGGGATATGGGACAAAGGTATTATTATTTCCCTCCAAAATGTATTGTTGGGAGTGACAGTGATGTGAAACAGAGGAACTGGATAGATAATAATAAGGATAGTTTATACTTGGACAGATAAAAACCTACCAGTCATTTATCCAATGTCTGAATTGAAAAATATGCTGCAGAATTTTTCATAATGGCAGAGTTCACTTTGGATCAATTTACCTGGAGAAGAAACAAAACAAATATGAACTATCCTTAACATGCTGAAGCTACGTAGCCCCCCCACTGCTGATTGGCCAATGATTTGGCTATTCTTTACTTGTTCTTTAATTGTCTGCACCTCCTCAAATGCAAATGAAGCGGCATTCAAGGTTGTCTTCACTTTTTTAATTCTTGGTATTCATTTTGAAGATACTTCACATGAGTATATGGCAATGTCCAATGACTCATGAATATATTTGTATTAATGCTTTCTTTTTATGCGTGATGTGCAAAGGGGTTTTCGTTGATTAAATATCAATACAAATATACATATAACTACATTTAACTAGTCAATCATAGAGTATTGAGGAATGCCATAGTGTGTACTGAATTAATCTGTAGGCGGGGGCAGATTTTTTTTCAAGCTTGGGGAAACTATTAATGGTAGCACTTATCAAATGATATTTTAATCAGTAAAGTGAATCAAAATCTTCAAAATCCCTAAATATTTCATATCTCCAGGTTATAACCAGGGGGATCTGACCCCACAAAAATAATACAGTTATTAGTATCCTTAATACAGGTTTATGTTTTTATTTTTAGGTGTTATTTAGGGGGTACTGAGAACATTAGGTTGCCTGATGCATTATTTGGAAAATAGCAAATTTTGTAAAATATAAAGTTGTTGCATTATTTATTTGTGCAATATACAAAACAACTATTAAAATTTTGTTACAATATTTGTTTAAATTACATTGGTGTGTTCAGTCCCGCCTTTGTGCCTCCTAGTGTATTAATTTATATAGCTGAGGTATTCATAAACTATTCATCATCATCCAATGACATTTTTATTACTACGGTGTAGTTACAAAATGTTCCTCTTCCTGACCCATACGTCACTAAATTAACAAATATTGTCGACAACTGTGGCATCAACCTTTCCAGAGATCACTGTGAAGTACCTTAAAGCTAAAAATATGAATTACTGTAATTAAATCCTTTATTTTACTTTTGACTTTTTAATTTATTTAACAATTTAATTATTCTTACACAACATAAATATCAATAATTAGTTATAATAAACCTGATCACTGACTTTGATGACTTTGAAGTATAAATCAGTTATTCCAGCAATCCTTTGTTACAAATATACAAATAAATGTATCTTCTCTCTTGAAAGTGCTGGGATCCTAAGTGCAGAAAAACAGATATCGAGACATTACGGAGACCACCACATGTAGTGTGTGTGACCCATTTGCACTGTATAATGTTGACTTGAATCTCAATATATCAATTAAGAAACAAAATCGCACTCTAGGACTCCTGCCTATATGCTAAAGGAATGTCATAAACTGAGGAGAGAAGAGTAATTAAGATTATCAGTGCCCGGGCCATGTTCTACCCGTTTACACAGCATTTGGTCCTAATAGGGAAAGCAAACACAGATACCACAGTTTCTTACTTAAGGACAATTGCTGCTGATGAGTAGCAGATAAAAAGGAACACCCTGAGGTAATGGTGTGTTCCAATTCCTTTCTCTGGGCCCTAGCAGGAGGCCACTGGGTAAGCCTGAATAACAAAGGAGTTTGCTGCAGATTTGGCTAATCACCCCAGGGCTACAGCTTGTATACTCTTGACCAATTCTCAACTTATCGCAAGAGTCAGAGTACTTGAACTCCGGACCCTGCCCTAATTAACGACCCACTGCAAATTAAAAGCAGCTGGGAATAATTACATAATTAAAGTGCTGTTGGGGGAAAAGTATAATTTTTGCAGCCATCACCATAAATCTTCTGCTGTCGGAATCTATACTTTTAACATGAACTTTTCCTAGCAGGTTAATGCATTACTCATAAAAAAAAAAAGAAAAAAAAAAGTGTCTTTGTTGGATTTTGTTTTAGAAGGATAAATGAAAAAGTGATGTGCTCTCTGTAAAAACCTCCAGTTATTCTTATGTAACTTACTCTATGCCACCATTAGTAAACAATTTGGCATATACCAATCTGGTCATTCACTTCATTCCAGACACCAGTGCCCCATGGGTTTATATTTAACAGTGAGGTGAAACCATATGATTAATTTTAACAAACGGCAGAAAAAGTTAAAACATTTCACTACTGTATTCTGCTGTATTTAGCTGCTGTGTTTCAGAGAACACAGTTTGAACAACTTCAACTATAATGTCAGACGGTGGTAATATGATCATTTAATAATTTTAATGTTTTTGGAAGTGTCTCTCCTGCATGATGAAGTTTTTTGTTTTGTTTTTTTAACGATTTAGTCATACAGTTATACTTAATATAACAATGGCTATTAACACATCTTATAATAGACATTTTAGCACAATTAAAGATTGCATTTGTTATTGTAGCATTTACTCGGTTAGAACAGCCATTCAACTCCCTATCATCAATCACTTGTCACCTAACACGTTATATTATGTTAATAACCTTTAGTTTTCTCATTAACATATGCATTTTATTTTGCATTCTATTATTTTATTAGCTGTACGATCATTACAAGCAGCCGTTTGTCAGACGATTCACCCAATTAAAGATTGTTTTTAATAATTTGAGAGCGGCATTATTTATTGCATTTTTATATTTGAAAGGAAATACAAACTGGGCCTGTTCTTCAGTAAGCTTCAGTAAGCTGCTCCTGCTATAATGCTTGCGCTGTGAAAGAACGGCTCGACGTACTAAAATGGCAGCCACACATTATAATAATTATGCTGTTGTTTCAACTGAGCATTTGTCTGTCTGTTCTTCTTACCAGGGAATAGCTTTTGTTGTCTGGAATTTTTGACCTCTTATTTATTTATTTACTTACCTCAAGGCTCAAGAAAACTAGATATATGCTTTTACTGTCTAATTTTTATACAGATTATTATACTTATTTTAAAAACCAACGAAAACTTGGCACTTATTTGTTGTGGAAAACTAAACTTAATCACGGCATGGGATAATCTTGATTTTACAGCTCTGTATAATATTTTTGTTATAGATTTAGTATGATGGTATTCAAAAGGTGCAGTTATAAAGCAATATAGCCATGACACATAAGAGAGTTGAGTATATACACTATTACAAAACCCCCCCAGAATGATGCAGCCGGTATTTAATGTAGCCATGCACCAGAGTGTCTGAAGTAAACTGACTGATTCCTTTGGATGTGACAATTGAAATGTTAGCAAACTAAAACACGAACAAGTAAACGTTTTCAGGAACTTCCAAACGAAGGAAATCTAAAATGAAGAGATTTAAAGATTAAGATGATAAGGCTATAACATTTTCTATTGTTTGGTCGTCTATATTAGGGGCAGTAACCACTTTAATTTATTCACTTTTTTTGAACCGCTATGTATGTTACATTTTGGATTGCTTAGAGTATTTTCTTTCTGCGAAGTTGCCAACATTTCTAGACGATGTTTCAATTGGAGAGTAGTGGAAAGCAGTGGCAGCCTGCAAAGTTACAAGGAGTCAGATTTCTTATATTTATTATTTTTTGGGACTTTTTGCGCAATTACAAACCAATGTCTTTTCTCCATTCAAGGCATTCATCAGGGCTTTTATCGTTTACTGTAAATTAGTTTTCTGTGTCTGTGGAGACCTGTTTTAACAGCCATTCTTGTTGACAGATCAGCGTGCTGCCACACAGACAGTGATTGGAACCATAACCTGACAGCTTGCTGTTGCATTTCATGGCAAACCTCTGACAGGCTGAGGGTTAAGATGTTCTGAATTAGATTTGAATTACAACCACTAAATGCCCTTGTCAAAGCTAATTATCCCTGACACTAGCCATATACATTTAGCTGACATGGTCTTATAGACGGTATACTGCTTAAAGAAAAGATACTACAAATACCTATCCAAAAATTAAGTATAATAGACAAAAAGACATGTGCAATAATGTTAATCCACATTTGCTTTTCCACTTTTGCTTACAAACAAATAATGTTAATAGGGTTTAAATGTAAAAAGCACACAAATGCAGTCTTTAAAAGTATTTGGTAAAGCATTATGTTTAATAGGTTTAATTGAATTTAATGTCCCTGGAAAATATCCATATTAAAACTGGTCTTGAAGAATAGACAATAGAATTGACAGATTTCCACTTTTCTTAAAATATGTTTGTCAACTCCACTGACTGAAACAAGTAACCATGTTTATTTGTTATTTTTCTAATGCATTGAGATGTGATTATTTGGTTTCAGTCTGCTGCAGATGTTTAAGCTTTCATTTCTTACTCAATAATTGAAAGAAGAGAAAGCAATGGGTCTGGTGGTGTCTGCAAAATAGAGAAAAAATCATTTTTAAAAAGCTAAATAAATTTAAATGCTTGTCTGAACATGTAAAACATGAAGTGTTTCGATAAGTAGCACGGAACTTTTTAGGCTGGTGATGCTGGGTCTCTTGTCACTTCTTCCCTGAAGCTTGGTGAAAGATTCACACTTTTCCTGAGCTGAAAGATTAGTGAAAAGCTCCCATTGATCTTGCTTGCCACTAGCCATACTATCAGCCCTCCAAGCTTATACAAAACAAAAATCGGGACTGATCAAATACATCACATTTTTAACGCAGTACGGATCCAGAACATTTGTTATGTACTTCAGTACATGGTACTAAATCCAACAACACCTCCTTATAATTCAGTTTCCACTCTCCCCATCCCCGTGGTGCATATTCCTCACTGGGCATGCCAGTGGGTGAGTATTGACACCTCTCCCTGTTTACAGGTGTATATTGCATGCCAGTTATTTAGTAATAAACACAACATAATGCTCCCCTGGGCATTAAGCTGCCTGTAAAGCATGTTTAACAAAACAGTCACTGATCTTAATACTTGGCAGAGGTAGAAAAAGACTATGGATTTGTTTGGCTCTAAATACATGACACTTCCATTAAATTTAGGGTTAGGGTTAAGGTTAGGCTTTAAAAAAAAAATGATTGTGTTTTTGCACCAGGTTTTAAAGTATTAGGCATTAGTGGTAGTACAAAAGCTTTACTAAAGCTTTAAGTTCAGTCAAGTTAAGATTTTTTTCATTGTAATGGAGATATCAAGTGTGGAGACTTACTATTATAAAGTAATAATGTCTTCAATGAAGGGTACTGGCTATATCAAGTATTATTAAATAAAATAAAAACAAAACTAATTAAACAGCCTCCACGTGTAGGTGTTAAAAGCATGGGATAATTGCCAAAATAAGCACAGATTTGGCTAGATTTGCACTTAATACAAACATGGTTCAAGACATGTGAATGACCAAATATTATTTAGTTTGGATAATATATATTGCCTTTTAGAACATTTGTTTCCATGGATTAATGCAAATCAGAACAAACCCTCACAATTACAAAGTATAAATTTGGCTATATAGAGTGGATTTTGCTTTAAATCTCTAAATCTGCTCAGTGCTTAATCAATTTGAAGTCAAATATGTTGAACTCTTTCATCTTCTGTCAGAAAGGTGACAAAACCCCCTTCCTTGTAGTTTCAAGTTAGTGTCAACTTCCAACTTTTCCCCCCAATCATTTTCAGAAAGGTTCCCGTATCCATTTCTACTCCTTCTATAGCTAGCAAAGATTTAGCCTTCAGGTTGGATGTCCTCTCTAATGGCCAACACGTGTAATTCAGTGACAATATCATTAACTTGGTAAGTGACAGGGTAGCAGGATACAATACAGGATTTAGTAGATATAGTTTTGTAGTCATGGAGGAGGGATAGGGGTGGGACAAGAGCTGTATTCTTCCAAAGAGTGGAAAATATTTAGCATTTTATCACTTACATTTAGCAATTCATCCTCTGACAGGAATATCGCTGAAAGATGATAATTGGCTGATCAAACCACTGCTTATCCAATCAAAAAAGAAAAAAATCAGAATTGTTCGCTCAGTATAATATAGAGATTTCACAACAAACAAAAAAAAAACAGTAGGAGAACTATCTGTAACCTACAAATCACTCGGACTTGATCAAAACATTGATAATCTAACATTTAAAACAAAAAAAATGAGTTTTTGAATTAGAGCATTGAATTCTAATTCAAGATAAACAGATAGCATAGCAATTATTGCAAAGTGGTTTTCATTGCATCAGACAGTAAAGCTCTTAGACGTAATCAAGGCCTTGGTTTGTGCCATCCTGGGTTTTATTTTCACCATATACTATAGAAATTAGCAAATCAATTAATTTATGAGGATATATTGACATGAGTAATTGTAGACTTTCTGTGTAAATTATCTGGCCAAAAGAGGTAACGTCAACACACAACCGACATAGCAACTCAATTCAAATTTTAGCTTCTACATTCCTACATGTTCTCTAAACCCAGTAAATAAATAACTCTTGAATAATACTGTAGATAACAGCTTATTTTTCTTTAAGAAAATGCCATGTGCTCGGTAGCTTTCGCTTTACAAAAGGAAAAACATTTATTCAGTTTTGAGCCCAAAATAGAGAATTTATCCTAGGTTTCTTCTAAAAGTATGGTTTAAAAAAGTAAATATATTAAATATATGTAAAGAATTTCTTCCAAATATTGACATCACTAATATTGTGTTCAATTACAAAATCCATTCTTCTGTGCTTTTTCCTCTCAAAATGGGTAAAAAATGTTCACACTTCCATCCTGAATGTGTTCTTATGACACTGGAAAAGTCATTGTCCTACCTTGCTAACTACATAAAAAATTACAAGTTAATTGTTTGATGTAACATTTAGTCAAATGCAAGAAGTGTTTTCTGATTCATATTACACGTAGCGTAACACCACAATAATGGAACAACGAGTGTTTGGAATGACATCATTCCAGATACCCAGTAATGGCTTTTATTTAATAAAAATCTCACCCCTCACCTGTTGGTGCCACCAACTTTATCAGTTTACTCACCTACCTGTGTTTATTTAGCATTATTGTCATTAAGGCAAAAAGGCTATATTACACCTTACAAAGTGAAAAGATCTGTCTTCATGGCCTCAGCCAAAACTCAATATGCACCTTATCTCCGAACTTCCTTTCCCCGTTCCTGTCTTCGCTTCAGCATGTCTGCCTACTGGTTTGCATTGCTCTCCACCCTGTGCGTCGACCAGCTTCCTCGTTTGTGCTCAGGCCTGCTCTGCAATCATATAATTACTGACTGGCGTGACAAAAACAATGGGACAGGAGAATTTGTATACGTGAGGTCACCATGTGCCGGAGTGTGATCTGGCTGGGTGGACCGGTCCACTGATATGGTGGGCAGGCAGTTGCAGTCATTTTTGGTGTTAACATTGGGCAGGAACTGCTGTTTAGCATCACCCCTCAACAACCATGAAGTTTTAGCTTCAAAAATACTAGGGTAATTATCCACAGACCACATAATTATCGTTGAGAAGATCACTGACAGTGATTTTAAAAGGTCAAGAGGATAAAGTCACAAAGATATGTTTTAAATTATGGTCTCCAAAGGTATGGGTTAAAATACAAAACTGGTATTACTTTGAGCATCCCTATATATTTATTATTCTGTATTTTTCACAAACATACTTGAAGGCTGAGAGATGCCCCCGCTACACATCCTGTTCAGTCAAATAGCTTATTGTGTCATGTGTAGCTGTGTTCGACATTATCCGGGACAGGCAAAATTTGTGGTTGTCTACCCCTGCTCTGTATCTTATCTTTCTTCTATTAACAGAAGGAACAGAAGAAGTTTTTACCTGTATGTATGTTTATGGCATATCAGGATGGTTTATTTTCAGAGAGGGTACGCATGGAAATAACCCTACACTGCCACCCAGGAGTAAATGGGTCCTAATCATGAGCAATCTCCCTCTCAATTTTATAGCTTTACTCAGTTTTATTCAGGAGTACTACTTTATAGTCGTATTGTTTAAGGATTTGTGATTGAGCTGCATGTAGATCCCTTTGTTTCTCATTTAGGGTGAATGAGGAGAGCATGACTAGAGCCCCACACTGTTTTCATTATGATGATCTGAAACCAGTGGGTGCAATTCACAGCACAGTTCACAAGACAAAGCATTGTTATGGCAAATGGAAATAGACAAGGAAACCAAAACGTGGTTCTATTTTCTACCTCAGTCCCCCAATTGTCCTGCTGTTTGACACACCTCTGCTCAAGCCTCAGTTCAATATTGGCGATAGTATCTATTCAACAGTTCTTCAGGAACAGGCTAAACCATATAAGGGGACAAAGCAGCTAGAGTGCACGGATAAATTCCTTTCCTGAGGCAACTCCGGTATTACCAACACATAGGTGATATTTAATAGCTGACCAACTCTTTGTCCAACAGTATGAGTAAATATGAGTAAAAACCAGTAGCTTTCAGGGGATGGTTAATAAAAGCAAAGGGGTAGTAGGGATGTATGTTCATTTATGTTTTACAAGCCAATCAAACTCTTGAAGACCAAAGGTGAATTTCAGGCGATTTAACCATCATCTGAAGCTAGTTGTTTTTACTTCCTGTTTAAAGCAGGCAGACATCAAGGCATTCAGTAACTGTGTGTTTATCAAAACCAGCGACTATAGCAACTTTGAGTTTGGTAAGAACATTGGTGCAGGGCCTATATATAAATTCTGCCTCAACTTTTAATTTCATTCAGCTAGGGTTTTACCTGGCTTTAAATACACTGACTCTAAAACTAGGGTATTACCTGGCTGTAAATACACTGACTCTAAAACTAGGGTATTACCTGGCTTTAAATACACTGACTCTAAAACTAGGGTATTACCTGGCTGTAAATACACTGACTCTAAAACTAGGGT
>JAOVYW010005670.1:0-10071 GCA_025775045.1 Hiodon tergisus
AAAACAAAAACAGAACTGCTTCTCAGCTCAATGGACCAGGAAGAGTGTGTGTGTGTGTGTGTGTGTGTGTGTGTGTGAGTGTGTGAGTGTGTGTGTGTGTGTGTGTGTGTGTACAAATAGCTACAGTTATGCTTATTATGTAAATGTTTCAGTTTTGGAATCTGACCTACTGTATAAAGTAATTGCATATAAATAAAGTAAAGTGTTAAGTAACAATACCAGCCTTTTTTTCTCCTGTGAGGTGTTTTCCTCAGTATCTCCACACAGCAGATGTGGCACTTGCAAGCCCACAGTCATTTATTGTAACGGATCTCCTCAGTTGTCACCCCGATGGCGGTCAGACTGTAAGGGATCATAACTGACACACCTCAACACGTCCGTCATCGCTGATCCACGCTGCTGCCTGGGTGCTTCAGCGCCACACAAACATATCCTTTGTTATTTTCATCCTTTTTCATCTGACCGCTCCTTAAAGATGACCGGGTGCCAGTGCAGGTCAAGACACAAGACCCCAGGGATGTTTGTTTTGCTGTTGGTTCTAAAAGAGGATATTTCAGAGCTTTATCGCCTTGTGTGCCGAACAAATGTGTGGAGGCCAAGCACGTGCTGTTGGTAAAAAAGAAAAAGAGAAAAAAGACTACGGCCTTAGTACTACGGGGGTAGGGGGCCAATCCAGGGAAACGTAGCCCACTCGAAGCAGCTGTGCGGTTTCCCAGGAGCGGCGCAGACTGTTTCAGTATGCAGATATTTTAATGACAGGGTTTCCAGGCTCTTCCCCCTCTGGACTGCACGCGGTACTATCCGGCACCATCCGGGCCAGCTGCTCTCTGACTGCACACGCGGGGGGGTTCTGTTAATCAGCGCCAGGCGGTGCTGACTGTTATTGGATAATAACACGGGGCCCTACCTGCAATCAAGGAAGAGGGGGCTTTCCCCTGAAAAGCCATTGTACCGGCTTCTGTTTCAGTCCTAGACTGTGTAATTATCACGTCTGCCATCGTCAGTGCCCCTTAAGATTCTAATTTTGTGCTGAGGGGAACGCATTGTCTGCATTGCACTTCCTAAGTGGAACTTAATTTCAAGGGGAGGACTCCAGGCGGTATTTGGACAATTTCACAGATATGAGATGCCGGTGGTTTTGACTTGAGAAAGTAGAGTTTCTTTGGTTTGTTTTTGTTTTTTATTCAGCACCGTTCTTGATTTACACACACCCTTTGAGTCTCGATAAACCGATACAACGGCCTAATTTAAACTGCTAGCCGGGTTCCCTGTTAAAAAGGCCATCTAAGCTTTCAGTCATATGGTTTTCAACAATTTTGGTTTGTAAGGCAACCCACTAAAATGGCAATTTGGTTCCTGTTTATGAATCTGAGAAAAGGCAGTCTTGTGGAAAAATACTCGGCAATTTAAAGCAAGACACTGTTTTTACCACGACTTTAATATAAAATATTATTGTAGTGAGCTTTTATCCATAGTAAGAAATAGGTCTTGTTAAAGCAATTGAAAGTCTATTTTTTTTAAAGACCTTCTATGTTTGTCTCTGGGATTTCGTGACTCACTGCTGAGGAGAGGACCGAGCGAGTAATTTGAGACGGCTTGCGTCATTGTTACATCATAGCTGCACCGGGACAAACCGGAGCTCAGGTCCTAATGGGTCTCTTATCAAAGGCATAACTATTGTTAGAATTAGTGAACTTAAGAAGGCAAAAATAACGATTGTGCTGATTATTGTTGTTGTTGTTTTTATTATTATTATGATGATTGACTCAGCGGTCAGCATTGGTGCCACAGAGAGTCATGGTCCTGGATACCAAAACGGCACAAGTTACTCTCTTAACACACATCCCCGGGTCCCGGGTGTGTATTTGTGTCTGTCTATGTATATGTCTCCCTCCCTACGATGGGCTGGCGTCTGTTCCTGGGGGTGCCCTGCCTCATACCCTGGGTCTGCCAGATTAGGCTCCACCATCCAACAACTCTGAATTGGATAATGAAGGGATGAGTTACCATTGACGATAATTTAACCACAGGACACAAAAGTGAGATTGTGTGGTGTTTGTTGCATGGATAAATGTGTCTCCTGGTAACAGCCTTGGCATTGATGGTGGGGCCAGGTTTTGCATGTCTTTAAATGGGACCCGTGGAATCGGCAGCAGGTTTGAACAAGTGCAGGTGAGTACCTGTAATGTAGCGGTACTTCTCTGAACTCTTCACATGAGACTGGTCCCTCTTCACATGAGACTGGTCCCTCTTCACATGAGACTGGTCCCTCTTCACATGAGACTGGTCCCTCATTATTGTGTGGAACGTTTTCAGTCAGGTTCACTGTCCACAACAATGCCTCTTTTCAGAAGATCTTGGAGCTTAAGAGGGTATAACATATAAGAAAACCACTTCCTTTTGTAACCAGGCTGTGGAGTAACAACCAACGGCCTTTTACTGGTAAAGCAAACTGTTTGCTGAGTAAATAAACACTTCTAAACAATGTCTGTATGTTTAGCAGCACCGAGGCTTTTCAAGCTGTTGCAGGAAGTCAGACTGATGTTGACCTACTGACACGCTAGTAACAGGAACCATGCTGCAGATGAAAGAGACAGGGTAGACACATCTGGGCATTGTGCGTAGCTTATTATATCAGTGTGATCAGAGTGGCAGACATTAGCCCCAGTGGAGTTGGCTTTGGTTGTCACTGAGCTATTATTTCAGCGTATAGCTTTACACTCTTTTAGTGTTAGGGAACCTGGGTTTCAGCTTGTGATTTGAATTGACCTCTTTGGATGGGCGCTGATGGCCTCAGGTGATAAAAAGGTGGGTAGGTTGTTCTAGTGCCTCTGGGAATTTGGGGGCAAAACTGTTGCTCCATCAGGGAAAACAATGAAGCAATGTAGAGTTTGTTGCTGTTTAATTAGATTTTTTTTTAATAGTAACTTTATACTTAGCATTAGACGGTTGCATATCCGGGTGAAAGATTACCCTGGGAACACACAGGTGGACTCTATGTCAACAGGTGAGCAACCGTGTGCAGGTGGAGCTCGGCAGGGGTACGTCAGAGGCTGCCGGTGGTGCCCCGTGTGCACAGGTGTGCTCCTCCCAGGCACAATTGGCCCGTCCCAACAGGATGTGCGCACCTGCAGATTCCGTTACACCGCGGCCCTTCCCCAGTTCTGCAAACAACCCCCACCCACTGACCAGAGTGAGCCACTCTGTGGTCTGTCTGTCACTCACCAACTGAAAGTGCCGCCAGTAGAGCTAAGTGTGTGGTAGCTAATGCTGAAATAGACCGAATTGCCTGTATCCTTGTTGAAGGCGATATGATTGCCTGCCTGAGATAATTCAAAGAATTAGGCCAGGAAAAACTGCATACCAGTTGTGAAGAACTGGATTTGTTAAGTTTGGACCACACCAAGGAGTACTGCTTGGTGTAAGAGGAGTAGATCGGTGCTGCGCTGTATTGTCAGCGAATGAACCGCGTAACCGACGTGTTAAAGTGGAAAGTGATTCAGGATCTGCAGTGGGCTTTAAATTACTGTGAGTGTCTGGCATTCAGTGCTTCGTCAGTCCAGCATTTCTAGCTTGATTGCTAAATTACTCTTCTGCTCTGTCGAAACACACTGGCCTGTAGTTAAATGCTAGGGGAGCATAATTGGTGTGCTTTCAGGAATAGGCTCCCCATATTATCTGCAATAAAACGAATGTTGTACTTCTTAACTGTTCCTATCATCTCATGTCTGCACTTTACAGGTCCGTGTTAGCTTGTTTCCTGCCTTTTCTCGGGTAGCGGGTGACTGGTTAAGGACGAGTCCTTACCTTACATGTGCACAGAAGTGTATGCAGAGTTTAGCATTGGGAGAAGAGATTTAACAGCCCTTTAAAAGCCATTGGGGCGATCTTTAATAAGTGTGGTCAGCTGCATGGGTCGGCGGCGCTCTTCAGCCTTGGGGAGTATCCAGGAACATTATCCTGAAGGTGTGGCCTGCGGGGTTTCTCCAACATTTCTTATGATTCGCAGCAAATGCAACAAATCACTTGACAGGTCTGGTTAGGACCAGAGTTAATTTAATTGGGATGGACATCTGTTGGACTTCAGGGTTAGAGGACTAGACTTGGCATTATTAATGTGAAATGATGCCAATAAATATCAATAAATTAATTGTACTAAATCGGTCTCAGAGAAGATTTGACTGTACAATATCAACACAGCTGACATATAACACAATATATAAGTAAGTTAAGTTATTTAGTGTCTAATTGAACTTAAATTTAGTGTTAAAAAATCGTATCAATTCAAAACAGCTCATTGTTACATTCTGGAATTACTTGGACTGACTGGATCTAATGGAGTTGATGGATCTGGTCACTGAACGAGTTCCTACGCCTTTGCATTTCCCCACACTGTGTTTATACGGTTTGGCGCTGAGTGTTCAGGGCTTGGTCTGTCTTGCAGCACTTCTCGGAGCACATGGAGGACCTCTCCAATGAACTCTTCAGCAGCTTCTTTGACGAGCATCTGCTGGCGGAGAGGAACCCCCTGCTGGACATGGAGCTGGACCCGCCCAACCCCGACATCCAGGCGGAGCACAGCTACTCTCTGAGCGGAGACTCCGCCCCCCAGAGCCCCTCCATGCCAATCAAGATGGACGAGGAGACCGGTTAGTGTGGCACTGGAAATGAACCCTAAGACTTATAACCAGACTGTTGCTACCCTTCAATCTTTACCGACATTTCGGCTGCTAATAGATATAAACCAAACTGATGTTAATGGTTTTACTAGAGTGCTGTAAAAATTCTGTTGAAAACTATCGTACGATGGGAAAATCAGTTTTTTGTCACTCCGTTTGGTTTTCCTGAAGCACCTGTTGTTCAATCGATCATCACTGAGGTGTCAGGAGGCCCACTCTCTGCCTTTTTCTGCTCCTGCCCTATCTCCTGGAGTTCCTGTGTAGCACAGAGAACCCAGCTGTGGAGCCCAGCCCACTAAGCACGCTCCAAATCAGGCCCCGCCCCCACACAAAAGGAAACCAGCGAGGGAATTCCGGGCAGATGGCCAACACACACAAAAGCACACGCGCACACACACCCGCTGCAAGTACACACACACACACACACACACACACATTGTACACTGACAGCATCTTTTTCCCTGGTATCCCAACTGCAAATATTTCTCTTTTCCGTCCCCATGCCTGGGGCCAAAGCGAAAAAAAAGCCATCAATAAAAAGAACGCTTTCTGCCTCAGACGGTCTCAGGCAGCTTTTCAGAAGGAGAGTGAAATGAAAATAAGCTTGCAGGGCAGTGGAAATGAGCCTTGGCTTCTGAAAGGGTTGCATCATGCAAGAGCGCGCACGGGCAGAGTGCATAACCACGCTCTCCAGAACTCAATGGAAATCCCATTGTTACTCCACAGGGCCATGTGGAGCATCATGTCGAATGCCTCATTAATTGGCCTTTTCTGTTTGAAGGCTGACGGCAGTGCAGATGCAAACGGGAACTGGGTTCCTTTAGATGAATGCATTTGTCTGTGTGACTGACTGCACGTGGGTCATTTGTGTGCTCCGATGACACCTGTTGATTTGGTCCATCTCTGCCGTTATGAAAGAGGCAAACTCTGCCGCAGCGAATGCCGGCATTTGTTTGCCGCGCCGGTTGGCGAGACCCAGGTTCCTCCCAGCACTCTGCTAATAGCCCGCACTTAAACGAGCAGGCTGGTGAAAACAGACACTTGCTGTTTTACTGCTCTCCCTCTTAACTGAATGTGCAGAGATCAAACCGGTTTGTTTTCTTCATTCAGAACGCAGCTAATGAGCCTCGGCGGCACTGGGAATAAGGAGTCCCGCTAACTGCAAGACCGGCCCTGCCAGCAAAAGAAATCACTTAAACTTCATATTGGGGACCAGGCATAGAGAGAAAACCACGGCCTGGCTGGCGAAAGCCCTCCTGTAAAATTACCTTATTGGAAAAAAACGTTTTAAAAATAGCAGATTACAGTCTTTTAACTGAGCTGACTGTTTCTTTTTCCCCCCTACCTGTGGTAATCACAAGTAGGGTGGCAAAAAAAATCTGGCATTCTCTGTGACCACAAATCACCGTACCTCCTACCTCCATAAATCTTTGAAAGCTGAATTGCACTTTATACTATAATGCAGATTACTCAATAAAAAGATCAGCAGGATGTAAAGAGGCCGAACGGATCCTAATGATTCTCCACTCTCTGTGCAATTGTGCGCTCGTGAGCAGAAGTGAGACATGCTTATGTGGCACTGACCATCACTCTCTCTCTAGGGTCTGTTTATTGTGCTGTAAGTGTGTTCCCATGGGAACCGCCACTGGTTCCTGCAATCTGCATCACACCCAGCAGCGCTTGTAAACTTGCAGCAAATCTGGAGGCCAGAGGAGCAGCTGTCAGTGTAAAGTTCTGGTTCATCAGAAAAGTCGCCGCTAAAGGTGATGGCGCTGCACATCCAGTCAGATGACAGCAGTTCTGTTCAATGGCCATGCACCATTCAGCCTGGTACAGAAACTGCTGTTTCGTTCCCTCTGGTCCTAGTTTGACGTCGCAGATTAGTATGATTAACGTGACTGTACTTCAAGGAGTACAAATGAAGAATTAGTCGATAGCATAGGTGCTTTCTAAATTCAAGACAGCGATACTGACGCATTTCTCTCACAATTGATAAATAGTGAAGTATCAAGCAATGTCAGATTGGAGTGGCACTGAGCCTCAAATTATGGCTGATATATAAAGCTCTAAACGAAAATGTGGGTGGATGAGAATGTTGCGTGAGCAGATAGATATCAAACGAGTGGTGTCACCATCAGGCTAGCTGAGTTGGGTGCTCATTTAATCAGTACTGAGCTCTATTGGGTTTGCTTTGTGCGGTGGTAATCCCGCCTTTGTATTACGTTAGCGCAAGTCACCCTCCGGGTTCTCTGCAGGGTTCAGTCTACGGGCATTAAAAACCCAGCGGGAGAGGAATTTCCCCCCGGTCCCTAATCATCCTCCTGCTGGAAACTTTCCTCGCTCGCCTTCAAGCCTGCATTTCCTTAAGATGTGGGACTTAAAAGCCGGCCGTGCACCTTTTACAAGCGTGTGAAATGTTTTATCGATCCAGTCACGCTGGCACAAAAAATAAAAAGGCTGAAGAGGCAGGTAACTAACGAGGACCCCTGGTTGCCGGCTTTATTTATTATTTTTCTCTCCCTTTGAATTTCCAAGAGCGGCGATCCTTTAAAGCTTCCCCCACCCGCCGTGGCTTCTGTTGGCTTCGTTTAGAGAAGCGGGAGCTGGGCCTGTTACACGTACTGGGGGGTTAGGACAGCACGGGCGCAAGCTGCTCTGCATTAGCCACCAGCCATAAAGAGGAGCCGGCTCCTGTCCCATCTGCTGCCTCACTGCGCAAACCCCGCGCCCCGTCTTCAGAGGCAATACGGATGGCTTTATTGGCGCAACATGCTATCCTTTTAAACCTTGCTAGGGCCTTGCCTATTTGAGAGTGGAGGAGGAGGAGGAGGAGGAGGAGGAGGGGTGCTCGGCCAGAAACAGGGAACTGGTACGGGCGGTATCTCTCTGAGAGGTTCCCCCCCGGGGCAGAGTAGGGATCGTATGGTCCGGTCGCTCACTGTGGTGGTTTTCTGTCTGTGTTCTTTTCCCCTTAGAGTCAGAAGGCATGTGGTCCTTCGGTCAGGATCTGACAGCCATTCTGGTGAAACAGGAGCCCAGCCTGCTGGTTGAGCCGTCCCCCGCCCCTGCCCTGATGAACAGCACCACTCAGCCACTCAACCTTGCCCCCCCACCGCGGAAGGGCCCCCTAGAGGACATGGTAAGAACTTCCGCGTACGGAACCTAGATCCAATACTGTATTCCACACTATTTTTTTCAGTCTTCTTAGGGTCTGAAGCCGTGCTCCACATAGAGCGTCTGGCTTTTCGTCCTGTCCCTAGCTGGATCAATAAGCCTTGTTTAGACCCGAAAAGACATCGGGTTGCGTTTTAATCGGTTTTAATTAATGTACCGTAGTTAGATTAGTTGGGTAGGAACTTGACTAAAAGGGTAACCCTAAAAAAACGGGCATATTCAGCCTTCCAGATCAGATCCTAGCAGAACCTCTTTAAGTAGCTATAGGGGCAGTTTCTGGACAGCTGTGTGAAAGTCCTCCCACACCAGGAGTGTTAAGAGCTTACTTCTGGTCTCCACAAACTCATTATCAACACAATCTTCCTGTGTTTATGTCATTTATACGTTTTTCATTCACTTTCACCTCTCTATAACGTCTTATAAAGATTGACCAAACCTACTTTTAAAAACTAGCATAGCTCAGGATAATAAAAAGGGTGTATGTGTATGGTAACAGATTTGAAGTCTAATCGATCTTCCTGGAGTAAAAATGAGCGGGGAATCCAGGACATTGGGTCAGGTCAGTCCAACATTCCAGTTCAATACTCCTGCTGAGGAATTAGTCACCTTAGAGGGGTAATGTGGTATGTTAGCTTTCTCTTTTTCCAGGGTTCGGGGATCTGCATCCAGTTTATTTTGCTGGCAGAAAAATAGTTGAATTCCCTCCGGGTTCAAGCCTTCTGTGAAGTCCATTCGATCCGTTAGTCATTGTGAAGTGGCCAAAAGGCAGTTAGATTGCTCTTTAGAGAACCATGATGTGAAAATGTTGAAAGTAAAGCTAGTGTAAAATAATGCTCTACTTTATTATGACGGGAGAGGCGTTAATATATATTGAAATCGTGGTTTTGTTTAAACGTCAATGGGACGTATTACATTTCTCACATTAATAGATGAATAATTATTTTTAAGATCTTGAGTTGAAAAGTCCATTAGATTCCGCACTGGTGAGTAATCTGGAATTCTGAATAATGAGTATGACATTAGTGTGGTTCCCTGTTAGGTACCGTGCCAGACAATCTGACTGGACACCCTGAGGTCAGTTGTAAACCCCCCTCCAAAATTCACGCGGCGAGATGGATCGCACCCTGCATACCGTGAACGCAAATAGTTTGGAGTGGTCTTCAGCTGTGTTTAACGTGTGAGTCACTGTGGCATGGCCTGTGTTTTATACCGAGGCCTTCTCTTGGAGAGCTAACAGATGGAGGAGCCCCCATCCTCGTTACATCTGAAGCCCCTGACGTCTCTGGACCGGCAGCATTTATGCAATGCAAACCAGTAAAGCATAGCTTGCCTAGTCTAAACAACAGAGGACCATGTAAACAGTGCCACCAATTGAGTCATTAAGCCTTACCGGGACATTTGTCGCCAGTAATAACGGGACAGACAGTTTTTATAGTAACGCAGAACGTCATCTTCTTCTCGCCTGTCGCATAAACTCGAAATCTTTTGTGTTCTTGTTGTTTTTGTTTTTAGGCTCCCAAAGACGTTGACCCCATGCCCGCTATAAAGGCAGAACCCCGAGAGGGTAGCCAGTTCCTGGGGGTCCCGGCAGGTTTGTGGTGATCTTCTCTTTATCTTTATTCAGGAAAAAAGCTATTCGTCCTTCTTGTAGTAAAGGAATCTTAGCCATCTGATTATATATTTAAAAACACACGCATTGTATTGAGTGACATTTCATTACTCATTTAATCAAGAAAACCATCTGTGGATGTGTAGTGATAGCAATTTGTGGTTCAGTGCTACACACTTCATTCACAATACTGTTCTTGGAGCACGTATGGGTCTTGACCTGATCCACTTCTGGATCTTTTATTAGAAAGGATTGTATGGAAAAGTTGGGAATGAAGCAGAAAACAGGCCCTTCCCGGCCCCACCTGGGACCCCTGGAGACAAGCCATCAGAGTAGTGATGAGGGGCAAGGAGGTGTGTCGTGTCTACCCTGATGAGAGCTTGAGGGGCTTTTGGTGTGAAGTGTACTGGTAGACCCTCTGATGGTGTGGAGTGTACTGGTAGATCTTATGATGGTGTGGAGTGTACTGGTCGACCCTCTGATGGTGTGGAGTGTACTGGTAGAGCTTATGATGGTGTGGAGTGTACTGGTAGACCCTCTGATGGTGTGGAGTGTACTGGTCGACCCTCTGATGGTGTGGAGTGTACTGGTAGATCCTCTGATGGTGTG
>JAOVYW010005672.1:8559-26016 GCA_025775045.1 Hiodon tergisus
TACTGGGCTACAAAGCGTTTCGTTAGAGCGATGTGTTATTTTATTTATTTATTTTGAGAAACCCAGACATGAATAGGAACAGTTACACCTAAACATCGCTTGCGTGTGAAAAAACTGGAGACTCACATTCACATTTGGCCAGTTTAGGTGGCTGTGAGTAGCATGTATGTTTAAGGGAGAATAAAAGCGGTGACGTTTCTATTTCAGCTCCAGGTATCAAAGACATTGTAGACATTTAACACAATTGCTGTTCCGGAACAACGGCCTTCCTACGGTGGCCTGCAATGAAATACATTTTCTTCATTAATTATTCCAGAATGATCTCATTCCAGGTTCAGCCAAGACTGTAAGACATATTGCTCGGAACCCATCCAGCTCCTCAATCAATACATCCAGCATAGTAATGAATGATAAATCAATATTTAAATTTTTTTCCTATTTGGATATAGTCCGGTGGCTCCCATCCAGAAGTCTTGAGAAAAATATGCAAATGTAGAAAGTTGTAGCTAACAGTTTAATAGGACGGGTATTCTCCCGGGGTTTCGCAGAAAGGCAACATCAGCAACATTTTCTAAAAACAACTACAGTCTGGCAGCCAGAGGGGAATACGCTGCCAGTGCAGTCCCTCTGCGTAACCTGAAGGGACAAACAAATTACTCCTGATGCGGCTAATGTCGACTGACGTGGTTATTATCTACAACTGACCCAGCTCGTCCGTCTGTCAGTCGGTCAGTCTCTGCATTTCCACAAGATGCAGATACCGTCGTCCAAAGACAACAGAATCCCTGCCCATTTTCAGGAGCATCGGGTATCTGAGATAGCAATTTATCAATAAAACATATCTCGCTATGTGACCATGTACAGTACGTCTCTCAAACTATCACTGCAGGAAAGGAAACTCTCAACAACATATAACCAGAAAAGGACACTGACGCAGTTTGCAGTCAGTATGCTCAGGTTACCTGTCATACGGATATCTTAGGGATCCTGGGTATTCTCTCTGGAGGTTCTTCAGAAGAAAAGAGCAAGGTATTCAGCAGAGAGTGAGATCATTACGTTTCATCACAAAAATCCACTGGTAGTGAAAGAGTAGGCTTAAACACATTACAACAGACAGCGAGCTAATAATTGTTGGTTGCATTAATGCAGGCCCAATTTAACAGTCCGAAAATATCGCTTTTATTATAATTCTATATTGTAGAGTTAATACTCTTATCCAATTAAAGTATATTTCATCATACAATGTCAGTATTATTATAATATTGGTCTTGGGGAAAACTGTTTCAAGCCTTAATGTATACCATTCTGTCTATGGGAACATAAGTTCTGTTTCATTGACATGTTTTTAGGGACAAACTGATATAAATACATTTTGTGCAGTCTTTTGCAATCCAAAAACAGCCGTTGTTAGGAAAACCACTAGTATAATAATACTTATGTACACTTTGCATAATTGTTCATGGTTCTTCTTTGACACAGACAGCGAGATCTCAAACAGAACAGCAATAACAGCCAAATGAGCATTAAACATGTAACATGTAACATGTAACATGAAAACACGTAGCACATTCAGTAACTGTAACTTCCTGCCTAATGCGTCTTTCCACAAAAAACCCCCCTAATTTTAAATAATTAAATAACTTCACAGGGAAACCACAAACCATAATGTAAGTGAACTGACATCTGATTGTGGTGTGAAAAATAGGCTTCTTAAAGATAATAATAAATTCCCCAAAAATATCTCATTGCTTCAGCCTCCTGATATTAACACTCAAACGACCAGTATGCGCAAAAACTGAATAAAAAACAATATAACAATATTTTGTACCCCCCCCCCTGTTCTAGAGCAACCTCCTCATGCAGATCCTTACTGCCCTCTACAGGAATATGATTCTGGAAGCCTGAGAGAACTCTATAAAACGTACCTACGCTGCGGGTAAAAATGCTAGATTTCAATCAAACCACATTTAGGGTCAAAAGTTCATCAAGTGAATAAAATACAGGTCAGTCCAGAAGTAGGGACAGGGATACCAATGTGGAATCAATTACATGGTTTTTGCCTTTAAGGCAGGCGATAACGGCTGGTTTCCTTGACTAATGAGTGACAGAAATGGGTCCAGAAAGGGGAAATACAGAGAATTGACTGAAGGAAGTGGAGCATGAATATTTGGTAACTACCTGGAATATTGGAAAGCACAAAAGAATTAATTGCATAAATACCTAAATTGCAATTGTGAGTGTCACCGCGAATATCAGTTAGTACCTAAGTCAATACTTAACCGAGCCTAGATCCGTGGCATAATATACCCAGTGTGTCCGTCTTCTTTGTCTGTACCTGCGGTCGGCTTGAGTTATTCTTAAAATGTCTGGTTTTGCATAAAGATGCCTAACTTTGTGTCAGTTACATATGCCAATTTAATGTCAGTTGTGGGTAATTTTAGACACTAGGTTTAAAAAGTCAGGCGTATGTGAGGAATCATTTATTGTAATTTACAGCAGGATCTTATTTTCACAGCTATAATTCTATACAGTTGAGAGGATTTGTAAGTTTGTGTGGGTGTAACAGTGTCGATCTGTTGGCCATTTATTCAGTGAAGGATGTATAAAAAATTACACATATAGAAATATTACGCTACACGTGTTCTACGTGGCATAGTACAAAAAATTAGCAACTTACAATTTAGTCAAGAGCCTGGGGGTGACGAGGTCTAAAAGCCAAAGTAAGATTGGAATCAATCTGAAATACCCTACCAGTAGTTTAGTTCTGTCGTTTTAATTAAACTTTAATAAAGAATTGACTGTTCTGCCGTTAAGTAGTCATTCCTTACACAGTAAAGTTAGTACTAACCAAAATCATTTAAACGGCATCCTGTGAGTAAAGGAGTCTTATAGACCTTGTCTGGGAAACTTAATCACGTTCCGATCCCGCTATACGTTTACATCTGGTGCATTATGTTTTTGGAAAAGCAGATCCGTGATTCTGGATCGACATCACAGCCTCAGTACAGGATCAGGACTGTAGAATGAGCGGAGATCTTGCCTGGCAGGCATACGTTTGCAGAAGACGTACAGAAATATTTATAGTCTTTCCTGGCTGTCACACGCTCAGCACACTGTAAGCCTGCATGTATTTTCCCACTTTGGAGGAGGCAGAGGGAGAAAACTGCAAAATGGCCGAATTATGACGGCATTCTCAAGCCCACGCTGGGCCTTCTTCTCCTGCGTGAAACGAGAGATAAGAGCAGCTGGTCTTACGGAGAAGCTCCCCCTTGTTACCCTGATGGATCAGATAACTTTAAGTCTTTGCATCTGCTGGCGTTACAAAATACAGGCACATGCCTCAGTTGAGGACAAAGTCATAACCATAGGTACTTATTTTTTTGGCGTGGTATTTAAACAGAAAAAAAAGTTAAAATTAGAGTTATATTCGATAAAATTAAGTTTGGAGAGCAGATTCTAATTGGGAATCGTCACGCTGGTGCACAAATTGCTGAAAAGACAGAATCTCACTCAGAATGCCTTTTAAGCATTGCCATGGTAATTATACAATTTTAAGGTGTTCTGAATAAGATAACCCTCATTTTAAAAAAGGTGGTGTATCTCAATATAAATCCACCATGAAAGATCACGAAACCAAAAACCAACCACAAATGTGTACGATTAAAGTCGTATGTAACTACTCACGCAGACCTTTTCTAATATGTCGTGGATATGTTTCTGTGATTCAGTCACAAGAAAGAGGGCAGTAATTCACTCAATCCAGGATAAAAATAAAAATAAAATCTAAAAACGCATGTAGTGCGTGTCTTTTTGAACTATGCCTTAGGTAGCAACTACCCCTTTAGTATATTTTAACTCGATAAGACATTTTATTTGCATTACAAAAATGTCAAATATTGTCTTAGCTAAGTACGAGTCTCGCTAATTACGTTGCTAGTGCGTGTAGCTATTTCACATGCGCTATGGGAAAACCATTACCGTCGTACTTCTGCAGAACACAAATGTAAACTTGCAGTGTGTGGATTAATGGGTTTTACACTTTGCACAAAATATCAGCGATGGGGGTTCTGGATCCGAGCTGTATCCCTGCTTGAAGCCAGAACTCCACTGAATGTCTCAGAATCAGATTTACATTTTCACAGGGTACATTCTGCTGTGGATGTTGCATGCTTGTTTGATTAACTAAAAGTGAATCCCTGACTCTTCTTACGTTTGTCGCAGTGTACCATCCAAACCACCTAATTTATTTTTTTAAATTCAAAAACTTGAGTCGACCGATTTATAGCGAGGATTACCTAATGCCACTCTCAGTAAACCACCAACAGAGAACAACTCTACTGAGGTTTTCTCACCGAGAGTGCAAAAAAACTAAAAACTAAAAACAAACAAACACAAACTCTCAGCACTTCAGGACCAAATAAGTATGTTTTTTTCTTTCTGATTTGTATCTTTTATATTTTACCCTATTTTTTGTTTATTAAAGAAATAACAGAATTAAAATATGTACTACATAATAATGACAATAATAATTCTTAGTATTAAGCAACGTTAATCAATTTAAAATAAAATGTTTTCCCTCCCTTTTTAAGATGCCAAATTCAGAGACAAATTCAGACAAACCTCAAACGGCAACATGAGAATGGAAATCCAGTCAAAGAGGAGAAGTGTTTTCTTTATTTACAATACTGGTCAACTTGGTTAATGCAGGGTCTAGCATATTTCAGAAACATAAAAGCTAAAAAAGACCTTTCAGTTGAGCTTGCAAGGCTGAAAAATCTCCATGACAGAGAAAAACTTGTAATAAATTATTTTTGTCAAGCAGTGGAGAGGTTCTGGCACTTTGCAACTGATATTCATAAGCAAGAGTACTTCTCTTCACACCGGTTAATGCAATAATCAATGTTTCCCTCTCTTAGCTTGACAGCAGAGCCAAGGAAATAGTTCAATTTTCACAAATAAACACTTTCATTCTTTAAACCGCCATTAAGGCCCGCACTGCCAGTCTCGGCTAGCCTTGACATATGCACTCTGAAGCATTTATTGGCTTCTGATCTTTCTCACAAGCAAAACACAGTTTCTTCTGAATGTGCTGCGAGAACCTATGGCTTAACTGTACAGCCTCACAAAACAGAAGGAACCACAGGCTTTGGTATCGCCCGTAGTTAAAGTCAATAACATTAAAGCATATAACCAATGTTACGGAGCAGCCAACGTGCCCCGGGAAGCGTGCTCGTTCAACAGAACGTGGAAACGGACTGGAACAGGTTGACCTGACCCTGCAAGACCACAAGATAGACGTCTCGCATTCCTGCATACATTTAAATGATCCTGAAGCTCTCTATGTTAGTTGCTGTGACTCCTACGAGAGGGAAACGCCTTTCCTCCAATCGGCACTGAACCTCTTGTGCACGTTGTTTGGCCCACAAAGGTGGCAGGATTCCAGTCGACGAGCCAAGATGTACTGGCATAATTGGCAAATCCAAACAGTGGAGAAACACCCTAAACAACTGGAGATTCTAAAACTAAAATAAAATGTATAGAAATGCATATTAAGCCAAATAGTGAGATGACAGTGAGGTAAATAGCTTTGTATCTCTCACTCTGTCAGTGCTTACGGCTTCCTATTATTATCTTCTACTGCCATCTGATGGTAAATAGAATTATTCTGTAATTCCTTTTTCACATGGTCAAACGCATGGCAAAATTATTTCCTTCCACTACATCATTAAATACCCTTTCATTTCAATGTTTTATATAATTTTAAACATTCATACATATCATTCATAGATTTTTTTTATTTTTATTAACTTATTAGTTAGACCGCTAAACAAAAGACACTAGAGCCTGTCTGTCTTTATAGATGGATATCAGGTTACAAATATTTCCTAGTGGTCCAACGGAAGCACCAGTCCCGAGAAGAGAATCTTTTTGGTCACAAGTCCACTTCCTTAACCTCTGCACCAACACTACTGTATTTAAATTTAACACTTTCATAGAGACAGAAAACTTTCTCTGCATTTTCAGTTTCACACACAGCACGTACAGTTACAGGGCAGGACCACCCCTGCACGCCCTCCTCCTTATTTTACAATGAATTATAACAAATAAATATATGTTTTTCCAAGAGATATTTTTATTAATAGTAATTACATTCTAACAGTAATTACAGAAAAACGGTGTGCACTGGATGCTCATTATTCTTTATTTAAGCATGAGAGAAAAAAAGTCCTGGCCAACCACTGACAGAAAAACCCCCACTGTTGCCAGGCAACACAAAACCGAATTTAGCTAGCTTAGATGGGTAGCACATTGATATTGTTTACAACAAGCGTGTGTGTAAAAAATAAAACGTTATCCTGCCAACAAAAGTGACTATTTTTAAAGCTGCCTTTTATTTGAGGCATCTGTAAGGCCTCTGATCCTTCCCTGCTTTATTGAGGTTATCCAAGTTTAAAGATATTTATTGAACAAATGTAAAATAAGAGAGTACTGTTTTAGCCTGTGCCACGACAAGACAATCTCCAATGTAGTAGCAGTAACACAAGTGTGAAGTCCCTGCCTGTCCTTCAAGGCCACGATACCATTGGGTCATATTGCCCGCATATTTTATTGATCTCCGGGAACGACCAATGAGCAGCATCAGCAGTGTCTCTCCATACTTCCCTTCAGTGCTCATACTTACAGCTCACATACTTCTGCAGAAGCCAGACAAAATGGTGAAGATCTGCAGTGCTGCACAACACTCAGAGCGTTTTTTCGACTGTCACAGGGAGATCGCGCCATGTTGCGATATCATTTAAACGCTTAATGTCTAGTGATTCTTAGATTCTTTATCAATACATGTCTCTCACTTACCAACCAAAACTTCACTGAAATACCTGAAGTATTACATTTATCTGTATATGCTGTGTATAGTAAGTCATCTTCCTATTGGAATTAAAGCCTGAGATCCTGAGGCCTGCATAATGTGTGTGTGTGTGTGTGTGTGTGTGTGTGTATACTTTATATGCCAACATGTTTCAAAGGGGCAAAACTAACATCAAATACTTCTTAAGATGCTTTTTAGCATGACATTTTCATTGCATGGATTTAAATTATGTCATATAATGCAAAATATCATACTGCACAGGAATTTTCTAATGCCCTTCAATCTCGTCTTATTGCTCTGTTAATTTACTGACATGCAACACCCTTTCCGTACTTGATATGTCATGCCTCATGCCGAATTCAAATTTAAGCATGTTTTTAAGAACCAGGGAAAATCCATCCTACGTCCTAATCCTAGCGTCTGTTAGTGATTATACATGATTAGTAATCCTATGTTCTATGTCAGACACTTAGTTTGACATTGTGTTTGTAGTTAGGGGTTGTAGAAGAACTCAAATCTGCACAGTGACACAAAGAGGGTCCCACGTAACCACAGGGCAGATTTGGTTATTCGTGTGACTGCAATGTTTGCTCTCCTTGCAGCGTCTGGTTTGGATCCTGTAATTGCCCTATCATCACTGTGACATTGCTTGGTTTGCCCACATAATTACACCGTGACCCCAGTCCACTGAATTGTGGGATAGGTCATGTTTACTAAGAAGAGGCCCTTACATTAGGGTAGTCGAACACATGTTCGGTCATGGGGACCGTGTCTACACAGCGACCTGCCTCTCTTGTTCCTTCACCTTTGACATGAAGAGATGACTGTCTGGGGGGCAGAGGAAGACAGCTCTGAAATGGCAGGACTGAATTGTGGCACACAGTAGCACAACCAGGCAAAGAACACAAGGAGCTGGATTCCCACAAAACAAATTACAATAATTAAACGGAATCGGAAACCAAATCAAAAACTTCACACAAAGGCAACACCAAACGACCGTTTTCAGTATTGACTATTCCGCCTTTAAAAACAGCAACAGTCTCACGGCCATCAAACACAGACGTTTCAGTGTCCAACAGAGGAGAAATAACTCATCAGACAGCTCTGTCGGTCCTTTTTGATGTCCGTGACGGGGGCACCTGAATGTGGTGTTGTTTCACAGACCCCACCCACCGAGACATTCACTCATCACTCATCAACAACTCCTCAGTTCTCCACAATTCACCACAGTTCCATTTGTTACAAAGCAGTGTTGTACGCCTTAAGTGCCTAATCTACTAAAAGGAAAAATGGTAATAATAGTTTTTTATTTTATATTTGTTTTATTTATATGTGCGTATCATGTCTAAAATAAAACATTCCAAACCTATTATTTTCAACCGTGTGAAATAAATAAATAAATTTTTAACCAGTCTGAGGTAAAAAAAATAAATAAAAAAAATCCCCTTAGCTGCGAAATCGTAAGTTTAAGTAGACGGTATGATGCCGGTAAGGAACGGCAGATATGATTGGCATCATTATCATTTGAACTGGGAGATTCTCTCAGTAGCCTCCTCCACCGTGTGTCAATCCACGCGGCATGAAGGCACATAAAAAGAACCGGAACGCTTTGAAATACAGTCTATGTAGCGGTTCCAGAGCCATAAATTCCTGGACAATGCACGGCCACCCTCATCCGTCAATAACCATGAATATTAAAGCCACAGTAAGCTTTGGACTTTGACTCAAAAGGGGGAGAAGAGTGGAAGCAGAATAAATCTCACTTTCAACTTCAACCTTATCTATTGTCAGTTTAAGACAAATTAAACCTCGGTGGATTAAAATGCAAAATAGCACCCCGCCTCTTTTGCTCTTTGAGTCAAGAGCTGGCAAATCAGGGCATTACTTTTGATCTGGTAGCGAGCCACTCACGCGTGCCACTGCGTTTCGCTTTTCCATTTACAGTAGGCATCTTCTGTCGGGTGTCTGTTTAACCGTCTTTACACAACTCTCGTAGGAGTTCCATTTCAGATCCTGAATAAAGTTTTAAATATACAAAAACATACGTATGGAATTATCAGCTGACACCCTTCGCACACTTTGATACCTTCCCTGATGATCTGAATTTGGGACAGAAATATGAAACTTCTAGATGTTTCCATTGCTATGAAAATGCTGGTAATAATAAGCATTATTATTTACGCTTGAAAAACAAAAGGTGCGTCCTAACGTAAAATGTTAATACCCCGTTTTATCTCAGCAGAGCCAGGGTTTGACACGAAAACCCCATCACTTCCCTACTGAAATGGTCTGGAACAGGAGAAAAGAAAAGGTCTGTCTTATAGCACCATCTTGTGTCGTTAATTAACATTTTTGGAAGAAAAAAATTCGTGTGATACAATAGAACAAGAACACCATGGCCTTTAACAGGGATTTATAAAACTGCAGTATGACTGGGCGAATAGTGTTATTAGTCTCAGAAATAAAAATCTGAGTGGTGGTAATGTATGCTATGCGTGTGGTATGAGAGTAAAATAAACATTTTTAAAAATTAATCTAATTACGTTACCGGTGAAAGGCGGTGTGGTAGAAGCAGGCCATTCTGATCAACAGCAGCACTCGCTTGGAGTTATTTGGGATACCCCCCCAAAAGGGGCAGAACCCCCAGGTGGTCCTTTACGTATTTAAAGGAATAAACCAAATTCCGTATTCTTGCTAAGTTATGCCACTGCATAGGGCTTTACTCAGTTTGCATCAGGTGGACGCATTTAGCACAAAGACCACACGAACAACCCATCCTTTACTCACTGTGCTGTTGTCTTTAACTCGGCAGTGGACACATTCAGCTTCCGAATCCTAAAGAGAAGTACGAGAGTGTCAGTCAACTTCTTTAATGATGCACGCAAATGAAACTGTATCAAGACAAAGGGGAGTTGGGAGGGTGTACGCATTTTATTTGGCATGATTAATGAGAATTCCACAAAACCAAGAGTTGGCTGAAAAATACCCTTTTAGGGGAAACTTGATTAAAACAGAACTCTAGCTTTCAAATGATAAAACAAGGCCAGTCAAAATACACCCATCAAATAGGGACTTTTCTTTTAACAAACCACTTACTTATATCACCGACAACCAGCACAGCCTTCCCTGAAACCCTTCCTCCCCACACACAGCCTGTGCTGGGTCTTTTAAAGAGTCCTTTAATGGTGGTACCTGAGTGCGGTTACCATTAGTGGAACCACGCTCAGGTGCACAACGAGGTCCTTTTACAAGCCCGGGTGTTGAACCCGGTGTGGTCGTCTGTTGAAATAGTCCACCCGTGACAAGCCCGAGATGCCGTTCTGCACAGCCCTGTTACACGGTGCTGTTATTTGTTTGTTTGTGGTCCACTTGTTAGCTCACATGGTCCTTGCCTCTCTCACCCCCATGACTGCCGCTGACTGCATGTTTAATATTTTTTGCCCTACGCCGGGTACACCCTAGACACGGTCGTGCCTGAAAAGCCCTGGGTGGCGTCCCTTTCTGACAAACTGGAACCACGATTGCACCCTGCTCGAAGACGCTAAGGTCGCCCTGCCCAAACGTTACCATTAACTTTAATGCCTCAGTACCCGACCCATTCCTGTTTTCTGTGTTTTTTTTTATCGGGTGAAACAGGAAAAAAGTGGATGGTGAACTTTAGCATGGATAGCCTGAAGCTGTTTGATGAAGAAAAAGTGTAAATCCACACCAAACTCTACCGCAAAATAGGTCATGTTTTACCAGCGATCCATTGACTTATGGCATTCAAATAAATATGTGTTGTGTTTTGGTGCTTTTTATTGCTTGCGAAAGTATTTAATCATTGAAATTTTGTTGGTCAGATTAATCAACAAATGATAATCGATCAATTTTTTTAAATGAGTGACAGCCCTAACATTAACACACAGACACACACACACACACACACACCATGACTCACATTTCTCTCTGATCACACAAGCGCCCAAAAGAAGGTGATTGTCCAATAGATGGCAGTGATAACAAAGAGAAGCCCACCAAACAAAGCATTCCTGTTCTGAGGCTCCGAGTCAGACCTGAGGAACAGGCCAAGAACGCTTGAGTTTTACTAAGACAGCGTCCAGCTGTTTTTGTACTAGCAATGCCTACGGTTTTCGGTTATTGGTAACTGTTTTGCAGTGTTTGACATCCAATCTAATGCCTTGACTTAAATGCTGTGATAAAGCAGGTTTTTTTTTTTTTATTCAGGTAAATTCAACGTAACGCTTGGTGCAGCCCAGTGAATGCACAAGCCCGCTATGAATCCGGGAAAGCAGTTAACAAGCGTGTTTCCCTTTTATGTCACCGCAGTTTGTTTACAGACTGAACTGGGAACAGATTCCGGGGAGACATTCAGCAGGTGTGTTTACTGTGTGTAGTGTTGTGTCAGTTAATGCGTGGCACACGGCTCTGCACCATCTGGTCTCAGTGGCCAGTTACTAATAAGATAATTTAGCACATAAAGGAATTTAATATTTATTTAGCACCGTAGGAAAACAAAATCCTGAATTTAAAAATATGTATTATTTTATTTATTTTATATTATATATTCTAACTGGAAAAAAAAAAACATAACGGTATACAAACAACAAAATGAGTTCATATAAAATTCTCACAAACACTAAAATGAGAGGTTAGTCTTTAATAGTACTTAATAAACAGCCTTTGCTGTGCATCTACTGACCTGTGGTCAAACATTAAATAATCATGTCTTGCATGTAAAAAAGTGCTTTTATTGTGATTGTAAATCTCAGAAAGTGTGAAATGCAGAAACGTATGAATAAAATTTTGCTCTTCACATTATAATATCATGCAATCATCCACCGGGAGGGAGGCATCCTGGTCCAAACACCCAGCACACAGAGGTAACTTTATCCACGATATGCACCTAATATTGCACAAGGTCATTTTCGGGACGTAACCAAATCCCAAATTATCTTTATCTTACACCTTGATCGGCGCCCGGAGGATATGAAATAGGATAGGAAGCACTGGAAAGCCTTAAAACACGTAGTAGAGGCTGAACTGGCGGTAAATTGACTCAAACAATAAATCCCTGAGTCCACATTAAAAGCTGTGAGCCAGCCACAATGCCCTGGCCAATGGGATTCGGGAGAGCCGGGTCCAGAAACTGTGCAGATATGATAGTTCTGTTGGCTCAGCCATTTTCTCAGAGTCCAGTTTGTTCCTAAAAATCGCCTGTGAAGCCAGTGCCTGGACTTGGTTCAAGTTCCCACTTTGCAGGCGCACATTGGAAACAAAGTCACGCCGCGGGCGTAGCCAAAAGCACCGCTCTCCACCCGGCTTTCTGCTCAGCGGCGCAGAGCAAGCCGGGTTCCTGTTGCGAGGAGGGACCGTCCGAGGGTTAGAAAAGGGGGAGAGACCTTTACGTGGGACACGTACTGTAATTACATCCCCGTCACCCCGGGCCCGGCCTCCAGTCCACAGTGACACGCATGCGTTGTTTGTGGTTCACGTTAGCCCGCTTTAAAACATTACGGGGCCGCGAGCACAAATATCCAACATCAAATACCCAGACAACGATAAATTGTGCTTAAGCTATCCAATTCCAAACGCTCAGATCCGTTTCTTCCTGGTTTCCTCGCATTGACCTACTTTACAATGTACCATTTAACTAAGAGATAAATACTGCAAACATCGTAATTATATTTGACAAAATACATGCCCCGATTTGCAGTATCTCCTAAAGATAAATCTGGTACATTATACTAAACATGTTATGGTTTTAACTAGATTTTATTTAATTTTTTCCCCAAAAATTTTAATGGAATAAAGTCAGAAGTAAGATTTCAGAGTTCAGGCCTGTGCTGGGGTTACTATAGCAACGCATCTAAATCTTGTGCTCTGTTTAAATTGCTTGAACTGAGGGACAGCTGAAGCCAGTGGTTCTTGGCGGTTAACATCCAACCATTTACTCAATACCGCTTTTCATGTTTGAGTTCGTACATTTTAACTGCAAAAGAGACACTGCCAGAGATACATTTTAAACTATATAAATACCACATTTGCCCTTTTGCTACCTTTTGACCCCTTTGAACTAAAATCACAAAATAATTTTTTAGCAAGAAAAAGGACAAAAAAATACATTTGGACATTTAAATCGCGTGCTAAATTGCAAAGAAAATTTTTTTCATCATAAGAGTCGTTTGTTGCATACCTATACATTGGACGCACACTTATAACCATGGACACCGATACAGTTGTAACTGGATCTCATGGTTGATTCGTATGATATCATCTGAAAAGCGCTACGAATCTGCTGAAAGACCCTGTTAGTCGTTGTCTGTGTTTATTCTTCAAAATGTTTGCTGGAACCCTTTTTTTAAGGGTTCAAAAAGTTTCTGATTTACCGTATTTTTTTGTGTGATTTTCTTTTATTTTTATAACTGTGTCATCAAAAATATCATGTCTATACTTAATTCCCACATGAAACCCAAAAGGCGTATCTCCCATTGTCTACTGGCAGTTCCACAATAAAGCAGCCGCGTTGTGTACATGGCTGCATAGCAGTAATACAAACTAACTAACTATTGCGGAATTAAACTACCTTCAATCCAATGCACTGATTTGATGTGTGAGTGACAGAGTGGGTTCTTTTATAAGGGGGAACTGAGGCGAGTACAGTTCTATTCCGTCAGATCCCGTTTTATCCGATGCACTTTAGGAACGCGACGTGCCAGTATGTGTGTGAGGCGTCATGAGTGCAAAACAACGGTGTGTTGAAAATCCCTTCAGTAAACGGATGTGGAAACGGGAGTGGGGTTAATACAGCGATAATCTGAATCGTCTGCATGTGTACTCTCGTGCACTGAAAATATTTATAAAATATTTATTTATATTAATAAAATACGAGTAACTCTTTTTGTGGCCAGCATTATGTCATTTAATAAATACATAATGCGCTGCTCAAACAAGGCCACATGCCCGCTGGGATTGGGAAGAAGCAGCCCCACCAAGCAGGATGCTCACACGCTGTCAATCTACTGAAATAGACTGCTGTCAATCTAAAACTGGCATACTGCAAAAGTAAACAAAAGCCCTTTGCAAAGTTAATAGGAAACTGTAGCAGCCGACTGTAAACGGAAGAAACGGAGACACTATAACAAACTGTCGAATGTCCAGTGTGTGTATAACTAGTATCAAACAGAGGTTAGGGACTAGCCTGGTTATTTACGCAAGAACAACGCAAATACCTACCACACTCACTGTAAATATCAGCCGAAGCTGATATGATATTTACTTTTAAACAAATGTTTATAGATGAAAACACCCCACAACAATTTTTCAACGCTCCAATCAAACAAATATCGTCACGCAATTTCTACAGCGTCAGAGTAAAGTGATATAGTCAAAGGGCAAATACTTTGCTGAAATAGCCATTCACCCATTAATCTCAGCAATTTGGCTCATCCACTTATCTGCTTTCTAAGCATTTCGTTTATTTCGTCACACTTTCAAATGATCCATCGGGGCACACATCCAGAGTTTATACATACCCATATCATGCAACAACAAATGAAAAAATGTACGGTTGGTTAGCAGGGGGAAAAAAACCAAGTTTCACGGATAAATTGCAGTAAATCAAGCTATGTTATGGTTACAAATATAAACTACCTATTCCATTTAAAAAAAATGCATAACAGATAAACATCCATCTTTGAATGATGAGGGAACATGAAACCATAATCTTTCCTCCCTCCCAGGAGGGCGTATTGTGCGAGACGTCTAAAGGCAGTTTTTTCGTCGGGCCTAGTGAGCACTCATCTCATCTGTGCAAATCCCGCTGAAGTGGAAAGAAGTGCCTTTGAGCAAATCGAGCCCACGGGGATTTGTCTCGCAACGAGACGGGGCCCCGCAGCTGTCCAACACCGCAGGCACGGAGAGAGAAGACCTCATTTAATAAAATGCACTTCAGAGTGCTTTCATCTGCTGGATGTTCTGGCTCACGTTTGATTTAAATATTCTGTTAGGGAAAAAAATAAATGTCATTTTTTTTTAGTTTAGTTATTTGCAGAAAATCTGACTCCTCGGAAATCAGGGTGTACAAGCACGCATCTTACGTTTACGGTTCTCACACGCTAGGCAGAAAGACTGTACACGTGGAAAAGGCACGTTAGAGTGAGCCGAAAGGCTAGTTAGTTACGCGGTTAAATCGCAAATCAAACACTCTTCCAACGCCACGGACTTGCGTGCTCAGTGAGTCAATGTTGATGAAAAACGACCTTCACGAAACACGCGAGTGCTGGATCAATCAAATATCCCTGCAGGAGAACACGCGCCCTTCTCAAACTCAGAATATGTCACCAGTACACTTATCCACGCAACTAAAGCCACTTTTCAAACCAAGGCAACCGTGTCGAGAGTAAAAACCCAGAAATGCCATCGGTTAGGAATAAACTAGACATACACACATACCTATGCAGAAGAAGTTAAAATAGACCAGACATTTATTAATTAGGGACAGAATTCCGTCTTTCTGCCCTGTACACATCGGACCTTATTTGAATACAATGCTAGCATTAGTACAATTAAAATTCTTTAAGGTTTATGTTAATGACATCACATTTCAGTTTGATTTCTGTTAAATTACAGACCATTGAGTCTATTGATCAATAAAATTCTACAGCTGCACACTAAAGTGAACCGCGCCATGGAGTAAAATTTTTCTTTGGTGAATCAGGAATGCATCGCTACATTACAAAGGTTGAGCATTTTTAAATGAACCCGAGGTAAGAGGTGATGTACTTTTATAGATCTGTTCTTTAAAACAAAACCTGAAGCCCCAGTGCTGGCAAACAGCCATAGGAAAGAGCAATATAACACTGCAGTTTTTATTGCTATGATTTCTTCCATACGAGGAAAATGGGGAAGTAGAGGCATTCCTAAATTTCCAACACATTTTGTTGTCTATCATATTATAGACCATAGTCCATAAAATAGGTTCCTATCAGGGCTTATTAGAGGAAAGATGCATTCTTCACCAACCGTACCTGTTTTTTTTTTCTGTCCAACGATTTTAGATTTTTTAATCCATGCTAAATATTCCCAAATAATTTGACCATTTTAGTTTTTCCAGACTAACCTGACCCAATTGGCGTCTCATGAATGACAACAATAGAAGAATCAAAATTATGAATAATACATTAATTGAGCTTTTTTTAATGAGGGCAAAGGTGAATGTGGAATACTTGAGCCAAATAATGAGATAATGTCTGCCTGAAATTGGATTTTAAATGTTACCGTCTCGACAAAAGGATTTTATTTTATTTTATTTTTATCATTCGTGGAATAAGAAAAGCACACATTTACAACATTAAAATTACAGAACCCCTTCTCCCACTATTTTTTCAAAACGATGAACTGCGAAGCAGCATTCCTAAGTACCCTATAATCATCACATCCGTGTCGTGCACAACACCTTATTACTACTACCGTGTGTGTGTGTGTGTGTGTGTGTATGAGTGTGTGTGTTTAATAAGTATGGGTCCATCTCTATTATTCAACTTCTATTCAAACCAGTGAGATTGTATGTACTCCTTGGTACATATAATTTTCTTCAACGTCCTCTAGCTCTCTGTGTTCCTTATACAGTAATGAAATGAGCTTCCCTTGCAGGGCACAGAAAGACCAGAAGTTGAAGGCACTGGTGAGACATACAGCTTCTACACGTATAGAATCAATGGCGATATTGTGTCGCAGATGTTCTCTTCCAGAAAGTGGCTCCACTCGGATTACATGTGTAGATATAAATGGACACTGATTCCTACCCGCCACCACTGACATTCCAGCAGCCAATACCTTTACTGTGAAAATGTTTTTCCCAGGGCATCAGCGGCCGTGAAAGGTTAGATGAGCATTCTGAAGACCAAAGATCTGTTTTGAGTCATTGCTTAACGCCTGGTAGACTGGCACATCAGATGTCTACGACCATTGCACCCTAGAATAACTCCCAAGAAGTGGCTGGCACCCTTGTGGAATGGTCCATAATGTTCTAGGTGGAGGCCGCTTGCTGATTGAGCCACCTGTCGCCTTCTACTAACGACGCCGCGGAACAGAAAGATACCTTTCCACTGACTGGTTTACATGCAATGCTGAAACCAACCCTGGTCCCTGGTAAAAGAAATGTAATTTAAAAACGTAATGAATACCCGGTTATATCGGTGTTAAGTACCCACTGCCTTGGGTGAACTGCTTCACTGGTCTAGTGGAGCTGTGGCATACCGGCCCGGAGCAGGACGACATTTTAAAAAAATGGCTGCCTCCAAGAAAAGATGGCAGAAAGTGTGTATTTTTGGTCACTGACAGACCAAAATACGGCCCAGTGTTATGGGGGCTTCCAGGAGCCACTTGTTTGCGTTCGATGACCTAGCCAGTGAAAGCCGGAGATGTTGGCATCCAACCAGAAGCCAGATTTCTGCCCACCTCTGAGAAACTTAGCCAGCTTGAGGAGCGTCCTTGAGGAGCGTCCTTGATGAGCATCCTTGAGGAGCATCCTTGAGGAGCATCCTTGAGGAACGTCCTTGGGGAGCATCCTTGAGGAGCATCCTTGA
>JAOVYW010005672.1:26116-43869 GCA_025775045.1 Hiodon tergisus
GGAGCATCCTTGAGGAGCATCCTTGAGGAGCTCCCCAAGCTGATCAGGGCTAAGGCTTCCCCCAGCCGAAGCCAACAGCATGGCCTGGTATGCCACCCTCCAGACGGGTTGGATGGGTTGGTCATCAAAGGCGTAGAGGCTTTCCCATTGGATGGCCAGACTCTTGTTTACTTGAGGCAGAGCAATTGGCTGGTCGCAGAGTTGGAAGATTTGGATGAGAATGTGGGAGACCCTGCTATCAAGTCACGCCAAGCCACAAAAGCTCTTCATTCACTTTTTTTTATTTTAATAGATTTTTAAAGTGTGTTAGAGGAAAATATATTTAATTAGCCAATTCAGTATTCCTGGAATTGTTGGAGTTCTAATTTGACACTGCAGGATGCTTTGAATATCTCAGCAGGCATGAATTATGTCTTTATGCAGTCTTGTGAACACATGCAAGGTAAAAGCTTGCGTGAACGCACTTAAAAAAAACACCTACGCATAAATAAACCAATGCATTTAGCCATTTATGATTGTCAACATTCATAAAGTACCATCTGTACTTGAAGAATAGGAGAAAAGTCACTCAAAGTTAGCGACAAGCCTCTGAACTACATTTATGTAAATGTATTTATATTTCATGTATTAACACAAGATGTGGCTAACTCTCTGCTTTCTCAGATGTGAAGACCATGGGATTAACAGCCATTACTTTACCAGGCCCCCGTGTTGCCTCGTGAGCAACATATCAAATTTCCTTCAAGTCTGTGTTAATCAGAACTCCAAACTAAATTAAAAAGCTGGTTACAATCAGAAGTTACGGAAACAGTGTTAACTGAAAACTAGTCTTTATATTCGCTGATGGTCCTGATTCCGTCTTCTCCGAAATCCTCAGTAGAATAGTGCAGTAATGCTTCCTTTTCCCTCTCATACTTCAAGATGCAAAATAAGCACTTTAAAAAGCCCAACCGGATGGGAACAGAGACGACCCAGGACACGCTGATCCTCAGTGCAATGATATTTAGTCACAAACGCTGGTGCTGTGGGCGTGCGACAAGGACTGCAGCGTGACCGATAAAGTCCTGTGTGAAGAGCCAGCTGTGCCCATCTCTCCACATGAGGAAAGCAATCGGGAAAAGAAAACCAAAAACAACAGTCAATCACAGCTGCTCAGTCTCACACACACGCACGCAGAGCACGCACGCACACGCGCACGCACACACTTGCACGCATAGCATGCACGCACACGCACACACGCATAGCTCGCTCGTACACACGCTCACGCACACGAACACGCACGAACACGCACACCAGTATAGCGCGCTCGCATGCACGCACATGCACACACACACACACGCATAGCAGGTGCACGCACACACACACATGCATAGCGCGCACACGCACACATACAAGATTTATTTGTATGTCTATATAACTGAATAAGTAGGGTTAATATCTGTATACGATGAAGCAGCATGCAAAAGATATGGTATCTTTATCCTATTCAACAATGTACCATCTGAGCCTTAACGAATCGCAGAAACGGGCACAGACTAAATAACCCAATGGCATCTGATGAAGGTGAACCGCTGCGTTTAAAAATCCCAGAAATCAGCAGATAGTTCGTCACGCATCAACATTTTCAAAAACTCTGTCTGCTTTTTCGAGGCTCCTCATAACCCGGTATTGGGGTGGGCGGGGCAACTGCAAACTGAGTGACGGCGGATTCCAAAAAAAAAAATGCTCACAGATTTATTTTTTCCCCGTTTGACCCACATTGTCAGGCTCTGAGTGATGGATTTAGAAGAAAGAGTCTCCTGTCAGAGGAGGCTCACAAACTGCAGCTGTCGAATCGGCAGAAGAAAGGCCCTGGAAGTCTGTCAGGTAACATAAAAGCTGGTGCTGCAGACAGGAAGGGCTCCTGACAGTGCCTGTCACCGATCAGTCGCTTTTACTCCGCTCTAATCCATTAGTGTATTGTTCTAATTAAAGCACAAAAGGTCTGGAAGCCTTCCTTGCCTTTTGTTGCCTCTCACGGCTGATGCATCTAAAACTGCTTACGGTTTCATAAGTATCATCATTAAGCATCCGTGTCTTTTTAAGGCAAAAACCAAGCCGAGCAATCACATAATAAACGCGCAAATAATACAGCCGACCCTTTTAACGGAACGACGCCTACGGCTATTCCAGCCTGTTAAATATATCACCTACCCTCCGGTATAACCAAAGATCAGCAGGTTAGCCAAAAACTCGTGAACTGAGTGATAGCCATTGACCCCCCAGTGAAACATCCGGGGCACCTCAATAAATAAGTGACTTGAATCCAAAACAACATTTCATTTCCCCCGGGCAGTTAACCCGCAATGTCTGAATCCGGAGCACCCATCAACCGTGGAGTACACCTTGTACGACTACTGTCTCAGCATTGCTTTGTCTCTCCAGAGGATTTTTTTTTTTCCCATCGAGGCACTGCTGCGAGAAACTTCTTCGCCCGAGAAACGGCGGGGATCCTGGCTCAAAGTGAGATGCGTGGAGAGAACAACTTCAGCTTGCTTTTTCTGATTAGTAATCTAAGAGGGGTGTCGCTCATCCTGTGTAAAGCCATGCCCCAGTTCAACATAACCACACGAAATGTGTTAAAAAATGGACAGTCCTCACAATATCACATCCTACCCGTTATCTCCACATTCCAGTTGAGCCTGCGTTTTTCTAGCCTGCCAACTGCATAGATAGTTTAAATAGCTTGTGTGGCACTGTCCCTTTAAATCTGATCACCTGTCCTTAAACCTGACAGTTCAGTAAAAAAAAAGAGATGACTTTCAAAACAATGACATTCAATGAAAAAAATCTAATTTATGAAAAGAACTGAACAACTGAACGTTCAGATTTTTCATAGTTATCTCCTCCACTGATGACTAGAAAACGAACAGCTGAGAATACTTTAATACTTTGACGAGAAAATTGATTTCCTGCAAGAAAAAAATCTCTCCAAGTGCTCTTATCTAAAGAGAAGCATGCTCGTTTTATGCAAAAATGGCACCCATCCTAACCTACGAGATACTTTTTAAAAATGAATTCACATCTACACTGTCACATATTTAATCTTCTGGAAGGTCACGGTTGAATTACTAAAGTGTTTAACCAATTAGAAATGTTTAACCAATCAGGTGACCCTCAATAAAATCAGGTGTGGAACACTTCCTTAAATTCTATCCTTTATGAGTCACATGCATTCCTGAATAATTAATTTCTGTTGACACATCACATTCAGGGCACAATGTCTTCCAACACATAAAAAGCAATAGATAACATAAGTGTGTGTTATTATCATTTAAGCGGGCTTTCCATTGTTTTTATTTTGTATTCACTCAATGTCATGGGTCAATCTTCAGGAAGATAAACTATTATTTAAAAAACGATGCATAATAATTAGATTGTACGCCACAATAACACGCAAATTATGTCAGAAACAACAGGGCACATATATATCTCTCGGGCAATACGGTTACACAAATGACAGCAAGATGCTTAACCTGAATTACGTTTGTGCATTTATGGTGTATAAATTGATAAAGTGCAAAACCTGTGTAGCCCGTGCCCAGGATAAATGTGTCTGCTAAGCAACTTAACAAGCTACTGTAATGTAACTTGACATCATGCCCTCTGACTCATCAGTTCTGAGTTCACTGGAGTATGATCTTTCAGAGTATGCCCACAGGGACACCCACTCCATACCCACACAAATAAATATCTTCTTAAATTAGTATACTGTAAATAGAAGGGCTTTCTCAATGATGATATTAGAGGAATTACTGGGAGTTTTTGCTGAATTATTTTTTATTTGATTCACCTTGTAACCAAATTTCTTCCAACATTGATGAATGGCCCTGGTGTTTGCTTTGTGCATGGGGGCATTGTCAAGCTGAAACAGGAAAGGGCCTTCCCCAAACCTTTGCCATAAATTAGTAAGCACAGAATCGTACAGAACGACACCTAATGCTATAGAGTTAAGATTTCCCTACACTGGAACTAAGGGGCATTGCCGAAACCATGAAAAACAGCCCCAGACCCTTATTCCAACTCCACCAAACTTTTTTGAGTACGGGCAGGTAGCATTCTCCGGGCATCTGTCAAACCCCAGACTTGTCCGTCACACCACCAGATGGTGATGCGTGATTCATCACTCTGGAGAACTCATTTCCACTGCTCCAGAGTCCAATGGCGGCGCGCTTTACACCACTCCAGCCGAGCCTCAGCATTGCGAAGGGTGATCTTGAGCTTGTGTGGTGCTATGGAGACCCATTTCACACGATCCCGAAGAGCAGACCGTGCTCTGATGGCGCTTCCAGGGAGGTCACAACAATTTATCTGACTGACTACAGTCACACCAGCTTAACCACAGTGGTGGAACATACAGCAGTTCACACAACATAGTATGATCTTGATAGTGCTATTTGATATTAACCCTAAACCACTACAGTATAAGCAGAATCCCGCCGAAAGTTAAAAGAATCGAATGTGGGCGATACACACTACCAACGCTTGAAACCGACCCCCCCCCCATACGTCAGAGAGAGGGAGCGACATAGCAGCAATAATGTGAGGTACTTGCAGGAGCAGAAACGCATATGGCAGACGCCCACACACTCATACACATGCTGTTAGCCAAGGTCTTACCAGGCTGCAAGGCATGGATAACGTGTGCTGGGTATTAAGCAGATAAGGAAACAGCGATGTGCTCATTATATTTGTAACGTGTGTCTACTAAATCATTCTGAGGTTGTGTCATAACAGGGCTCCTGTTCTAAGATGTGTTTTTTTTTCATGTCTCTGCCAGCTCACACAATAAAATAATTTCCTTTAACCCACTGAAATTAAAATAAAAAGGCATCCTTGCATTACATACGGGATGGTCCCCAAAGTAATAACAAAAATAAAGAAGAGAACAACCCCCGGCCAGTTACACATTATGATAATTTGTTATACTTAAATACATATTCAACAATAAGACACAATATTTAATTCTCAAATCTTTCTCATTTGGCTAGCATAATAACACACGCAAACTCCACAAAGACAGTGGGCCAAGCCGGATTTAGACCCTGGTGCTGTGAGGGACCGCCGCTAACCGCTAACCGCTAAGCCAACGTGCCGCCTATTTCCTTATCTTAATATCTTGTGATTGATGAGAATATAGTGGGATTGTCCATCTACAGAATCAATGGGGAATCACAGGGCTCTATGAACTTCAACAGCAAAAGGAAACCGATTTAATAATGGTTTACAGGTTTAATAAAGCCAATTAGGAGTGCAATTAAATTCAGCCATGAATACTTCATAATAAATTTTATCTCAGATTTCTTTGGACCACTAAAGCTGAAGCGTCTACAGAAGATATATGATATGCTCACCTTGTCTCTGCTCCCTCAGGTCTCCATAACTGAAACGACCAAAAACTTCAGGCCCATAAGCCCCCAAGATTTCAATCTCTGCAGAAAAATGTCAACTCACAAAGGTCCTTTGAAAACATAAAATGTGCATTGGCTTTTGCAATTCCATCTGATTAACACCTCTTAGTAATATAAAGCCCAGACGCCCGCCATTCAAAGCAGCCTTGATTGCGAGCCCTAGGGAGAAGTTAAAATAAAGGTCAGGATGTAATTTATAGAATTTAAACGCGTGACATACAGGCTAAGAACTGTCCAAGTCAAATACGCTGTCCATATATTTAAATATCTCAAAGCCTGACCCACTCTAATACACAAAGAGAATACCTATACAATACTCAAGTATGTTTTGGCAACATCGACAACCCTGCTGTATCAATAATCCCCCTACATTTGATCAGAAAAGATAAGAAATGCCAACGGCACTAAGACTTTGCTAAGTATTGTCGGTACGAGGAACTAAACAACTCAGGTGGTCACATGACTTTGACATGGGTATTTAAACATTCACATGATCTGTGCATTGGTCAAAGCAATACATACTTTTGATGAAAAAGACACCTTTACACTGTGTAATTAAATTACCTATATTTAAGGATCTAGGAAATGTTAACATGCATTTGTGTGTAGAATTCAGGTGAAAAAAATAAATGAATTAACCAGTTTCAGCTTGGCATAGCACTGATATACACGGGAAAACAATCACTTTGAGTAGTGGGTTTTCTGCTTGAATGACACTTGATGTAATTTATACTGACAGAGCCTACACTTAAGTGGGTTGATTAAATACAGTGCAGTCAACTCAGTTACTTAAGGACAAATTCCATGCACCCCCCCACACTATGAAGGTTTGGCATTGCTCTTGAAGTACAAGTCCTCATAGCCCCCACACAAGAATGTTTAGGTTACAATCACATTAAAAGCTACCAATTAAAATCTTGTATTACAGTAGTCCTGTAAGGAATTGAGTGAGAACAACGGGTATGACAAACTACTCAACATTAAGACAGACGGCGCTCCCTGTTTGATATTTATGAAGGGTTTTTGCTCGTAAAAAAAAAGACACAAGTATGTTTTTAGAGATAGTGGACATGTGATTTTCTACTGAAATTGATTCACCTTAAGATTCACCATGTAATCATCACGGAGTTCCGCATTCATCAGTTACAGACGTATGAAACGGGCACTGCAGGGTCCCAAAAACCACAACAAAATCAGCATTGGCTTGTTAAGATGGTCTGTCCAGTAATCCATGTCACCATTAGAAGAGCCACCTGCTAAGTTATCAGACCACCCTGAAGTGTTTTTTTTTTCTCCCTCCTCATCAACTTGTCAACTATAACAATAAAAGTGTCAGTTCACAGACTATTTTATTTCTGCTTTTTTATTTTTTTTTATTTTTTGCATAACCGGGTGATTAATTTTTATTTCATTTTTTTAATTTTCTATTTTCATTTACATAGTTAAATGTACCATGAACGTTTCCATTCAGCACGCGTCGAAAAAAAATGAGTACCGGCCTCTACAAGATTAAATAGACCGTATTTAATAACGTTTTACCGTTTCCCGCTTCCTTTCAAACACATTAGCATTTTGATAACCACTTAAATACTTTTCTTCTATTCAAGATAAGGATATGGCACAGGGCCGTAGACCGATAGAAATAATTGTCAGGAAGTTAAAGTCCTGAAGTAGATGAGGGGGAGTACTGATCCTAGTGTTGAGCAAAAGAACGCTGATACAGTACTTTTATAGTTAGGCCTATAGTTAATTATGCAATGTACCTTTAATGTTGTTCAAATGCAAAAGCCACGGGTCAGGAATACATGGCAGTTTTTATCATCGGTTTAATTTATTTTGAGATACATGGGTATTGAGTTGACCCTTTAACCTTTTGATTCATAGCCCAGCCCACTTTAAGAAGGAACCTCAGTTCCTTAGTGAGCCTTAGTGAGCTTTACAAAGAGCGGCTAAACTAAAGCAGAGTTTGCGCCGAACGAATGAACTGAGACGGAAATCAGTTCCACAATTTAACATTTTTTAAAGATAGTGTTGCCTCAACAAGGAAAATAAGAATTGTCATTCTTTTCTTTAAATACAAAGTGTGTATTCTCTTAATTTCTACCCTGATAGCTCCCTTATATTTACCAGATAACTTCTGGTAACAACATTCTGTCGTGTTTAACGTCATTAACAGCACTCTGGAACATTATTTTCAACTCTTTAAAAAAAAAGAACAATAAAAATAAACGTCCTATGCTGCAGTATACAATATTACAGAAAACTTTCACATCTTTACAAACGTTACGCTAGCGACGTATTGGTTGTTCCAACGCGCGTTACTCTGTCGTATTTATACAAGTAACTTAAACCGAACTAAACTAAGTTAAGGAAAAATAACTTTACTGGGACCTTTTTCAAAGAGTTTAAAAGAGAAACAATTATGTCCATTAAACCAGCCTACCTTTGCTGTGGCTACCTACGTACGTTATTCGTTATATATACGTTATACGTTATTCGTCATGGAAAGAAATCCAAATTAAGATTAATTTGTTTTGGTGGTTAAGGAAGTGAGAATGGTACAAGTATAATATTAAATCCTGAATAATACATTACCTTTGCAATCCTGAGACCTTAGTTCTCATGTGTCTAAAGATAACTAGCTAAAGGTGCTCCAAATATGTAGTGGTGTTCTCAACCTTCACAGTAATAAAGTGAAGATATAGCGGGATTACTGTAGCTTTCATTTCCATCCACAAACTCATTGACTGTCCTGGGATTACACGCTACTGCTTTCATAGCAACCGACGTTGTATATCTCTTTGTAATAATGTACGGAGAAACATACAATTAGATGAATATGTAACCAATGAACTATGAAAAGTAAACAGTTATTACTTTACTTTAAAGGCTCATCGCAGTGGTAGGGCTTCTGACAATATTTTACTGCAACTTGAAAGAAAAACTTGAAATCGTTAAGTGGTAATTCACTGTTTTTAAAATGACCCTTTAAAAGATAAAAATGGTCATACGTGTTCAATGCATGGCATTTGATTTTTTTTTAACCAAACAAAAAAGGTCAATATCTAATACTCATCACGACCGATAAGCATTCGGTCTTGACACCACAGTCTGGACGAACGTCCATGTTATTTTCATGAATACTTTACTGTATATGTCATGCTCCGTTATGTTTTTATTAGTTTCCACAATATTTGAAATCTAATAAAACCAGGGACAAGAATGTTAATCAGTGTGTGATCGATGTATTTTGCAAGGCTATTGGCAAGGGTTCGTATGGATTGCGGCTGAAGGTCCAATGGCCACAAACGCACACATTTTTATTGCCGCTTGAGTTTGCGCTAAGCGATCGCACAATAAATCAAGTATCCAGTCGATCAGATCTTAGCTAAGTATATTACAATAACGACGGTCCCAAATACATCACAACCAATCGATTTCACGCCTACATCATTCATACCAATTGTTGGAGAGAAAAATATTTCTGTGGATAAACCATTAACCATATTGGGACTACTATCTTCTAGCTTACTTCAACCTTTACCCAATTGTTCCAACTAGAATCAACTATAATTTGTCTAAAAAAAAATAAAGAAGAAGAAAAGAATATAAAATACCCATGGAGGCTTTGCTTCAAACTAATAAGGTCTAGATATGAAACATTCAGAATAATTTTGGGGATTTTTATGAAATTTATTAAGTCTTCCCCTAGATTCCAACTCCCCCCTGCTCCAGGGACTGCATCTGTCTACCCAATGCCAAACGTAAACGCCAGGTTTATTATTATTATGATTTCTGCAAGGATATTGAGTTGCGTGCCTTATTTGCGACACATGTTCCTCGGTGTTGGATATGGCCAAGGTATGCAATACTTTTCAGGCTACCTAAGCTGAAGCTTAATAACGACGACTCAATGCTTCAGACGACACTATATTTATACTAAGAGCACCCAGGGAAATCTGCTGAGGTTTAGAGATACATTAATGTAGAGAACCAATAACGCAGTATAACCAAGTGTGCTTTTGTTCCCGTTTCTCCATGCCATTGCCTGGGGCAGCAGACGACTGCAGCTCCGCTGTGCCCCTGAGCTGGAGACCCGGTAAATATTAATTTGTATAAATTAATGAAACGCAAGATTGTTAACTCCAAAAGTCACTCAGCTAAGACCGTACGCAGTGGCGTTAGACACCGTCATAATACGTCGCAAAGCGATTGGACAGCTAAGTAAGTACCAAACCAAGCTCATATTGACATTTTGTTTCAGAAGATTTATGGAAGCGAAAAAATAAACACAATTTCAATCAGTTTAAAGTTCCAAGTCTTGACTACTGTTTCAATTTCTAAGATATAACCTAATTTGAGACGCCACCGGGAACATAATTTAAATGTGGTCTCAAGACAAATACCAATTAACTACCATGCTCAGATAACACTTAACTACATAAATATATGCAATTTATTTTAAAGTCTTACAAAGCTTAACCTTTAAACACAAAGATACCCAGACTGAAATATTTCTGAATATACTTCAGCTACATGATAATTTTGGAAGTATTACAATTTTAATTAATGAAATCATAAAGGTTTTACCCCTATTATATACTGCAGCTTGTGCAGTAGTGGTCAAGTCCCACCCCAGCTGTTGTGCCCTTGAGCAAGGTTCTTAACCTGAATTGCTTCAGTAAAATATCCAGATGTAGAAATGGATGAATGTAAAAATGTATGCTCTGTAAGTGGCTTTGGATAAAGGTGTCTGCTAAGCAACGAAAATGTAAAAATGTATTCCAAAAAAAAAAAAAAACCATGAAACCTTCTGACCGAAACTCTCCTGTCAGTGTTTGTGAAATTTTATAAATTAGAAAATGTCACTAAAGTTGAACAATTATAATGGGGTTCTCTATTTTTATACCATTAGAGAAATATGTTCAAAAATAAAACACTTTCGTGAAACTGTTTCTGACAGAGAGATTGCTAATAAGATAAAGATAAAGAAAGATTCATTGGGCTAAAATGAATTATGGTTTTATTACATATGAGAACTGAATATGTGAGAATTAATGAAAGCGGTTACTAAAATTAGATTCCTGGCAAAACGAGATTATAGTTTTTTTCCCCCGACCGAGTAAAAATACTCGGAGATTGAAAGAGATCCATTAACTGACGTTGGAGCTGCATCATTACTTGTAAAGTAAAACAGAGAAGTTTAAAGACTAAGGCTTTTCATTGTTAATAACTGACCTAATTATGATACTAGTGTACAATCAACAAATGCACAGTTATTCTGGCCCATACCCACAACAAAAACTGCCAATCATTCATTTTCTTTTTTAAATGCAGAAATGCATAAGGCCAGAAAGAAAATGCATTGGCAGTCGTGGAATTGGAATTGCTTTCCCATATTTAAAGCAGACTTTTAAACATGGTGAACAATCAGTGTAAGACCTATTTCTGAATTGCAAGTGAAGAAAGCGGGAATGCAGTCTTTTCTGTGTGTGACGCTCGACAAGATATCGATCTCAAAAGTCCTGAGGTGTCTCTCTCGCCCAACCACAGCGTTTGTTTCGAACAGGTACACTGCATGGGCCTAGTCCTGGTCTGGAGGTAGTGGATTCTCAGAACCACCCATCATCTCTTCAATACCAAAATTATCCCCCCCCCCCCCCCCAATTTAATGAAATGTAATTTTTTTAAAACTACCATGATAAAAGTAATGATGCACCGTGCTAGCAAAATAAATACAAGATGACCAGGTGACAATGTGTGGGATGAGGCTATCACAGTCAAAAGTGCACCCCGAGAAACACATGACATGAATGCTATGTGCTAAATTATATGCTAGCAACAGCACGCACGTAACTTTGTCCTGATTGACCTGTTATTGACTCACTTAAGTCAATCGATGTTTAATGCCAATGGTAAACAAATTGAATCTCCAACCCCCACCCCCTCTCCTCCCCAAACACACACAGAACGTAGGAAAGTCAGTAGCATATTGGGTTGGTCCCCTTTCCCAGTTCTGATTAACAAATGAACCGAGCTACTGAAAGGAAGAACAGAAAATAAAAAAGACAAGCGGTATGCCTAATTCCGATTATGTGTCATTCAAGAGTTAATATAGTCAACCTACGCTTGATTGCATTATAAGGTCTCGGGTTCAGGTTCAAGCAATTTATTTCAACTCATTACCCAAAGTTATGCAAAGTGGTTTAAACTTTGAAATTTTAGATTGTGAATCAAGTCTAGGAATTTAAAAGGACGTACAGCGGGTTTGTTTAATTTGACTTAATCAATTACGTCTTGGGTTACAGTGAGGCAATGTATTTGCCAGTTTCCAGGTACAGTTACATAACAATTAAATGCACCCTTTTTACACACGACTTTAAACAAACACATGAAACTTTAAACAACGAGGTGGTTCCCTGTCGTCTGTAGATATATAATCTACGCAACTCAAAGCCTAGCATGGATGTTGTCTACCAACACGTTTTCATTGAAACAAACTCTTATCCCTACTCTAGTGTTACACGCACTGTGACATTCAGACGACCTTGTGAAATGTGTAGTACACCAGTTTCATGGTTCTCATGTAAGCCTTTGTGAAATTTGAGAGAGAGATAATTATGAATTAATTATGTTATTTAAGAAGCATCAATATCATGGTAGACACTGTACCACAACAAGGAAATGAATTGAAAAATGTTAAATAATAAAAACAACAAACATTTAAAGTAAAATTGCTATAGCAAAAGAAAATATGGGGGCCCAAAAGTGCAAATTATTATTAGCAAGCGGTTCGATGTTTGTTCTCAAATATTGAAAAAAGGGATGTGGGCAAATTAAACTTTTAATATTTAAATATTAAATATTTAATTGACTGATACGTTAAAATAGCAAACTGATGTTGGAAATGGGACCACTGGTAGCTAAGTGGAAACCATTCTGCAATTGGCATTGCACCAAACTCTTGTAGGAAACGAAAACTTGAATACTAAGAAAAATCGCATGAAAGTTAATAACATTAAACATTTTAATACTTGAAACACTTGGAGGTCAAACAGAAAGGGGAGAGAGACAGACACATACACAGGCACAAGTGCAGAAACACATCAATGGGAGAGCCTGGCTGCCCAGTGCGCAGGGCTGCAGCAGGGTCCTGGAGAGCCACAGGGTCTTACAAACTCTGCCTGGCAGAAAGTAAGCAAACTATTATCTACAATACTAACCCACGATGTGCATATATAAATCATTGGCTTGACTGTCTAACTAGTTCAGGTTTGCCATAAGCAAAGCTGTATTCCACAGTTCTCTCAAACAGCCAAATATATTTTATTTGAGTTATTTTCTTTTCTGACCCTTAAAGGCTACATTCTTTCAGGATAAGGTTTGTAGTCAACGACAAGTGGAGGTTTATTTTCTGATAGACACTTTAAAATAAATCATTTTCTTTTTTCTTAATAAAACTAAAACATTTTTTTAATGATTTGTTCTGACTCAACTGGCACCGGTGAATATACTCTGTACTGCCCTCTGGTGGTCAGCAGTGTAGCTGACCCCTCTGGGGTATTGTTATACAGAAGGTAACATGCAATTTTCTTTGCTAATAGCATGTTTTAAGGCAAGACATCCTGAGTTTCCCCGTTGTTGTATGTCTCAACAAAGCATATAAAGAAACACTAATATAGGCTTCTTACAGTGGCAATAATAAAAGCTAGCTACTCTTAAACAGCCCCTGAGATGCGGAGTTAAGAACAATTAGCCATCCAAAGCGAATGAAACTGATCTTGTGGTTTATGATTATACCAAGGCGTTTTCCTTGCATCAAACGTACAGATCTAAGGATATGAAACAGAGAACTTTATATGGTTTCCTTATTTACTTGAGTGTAAATATATTGTTCTAGAAAACAATAAAGCACGTCAGTGCCTGGAAACTTAGGAGTGGCTGGCATAGCTTTGGTTTAAGTAAGAAAGTTTTCCTTGCATACCATAGCAACCGCAGCTCGTTGTAACTAAGAAATTAACACGTTTTACACAGCCATATAATTCATTAGGTACCGTACTTAACGACCTATGGTGGTTATTTACAGTAGAATTTAACGTCTTGTCGTGATACAGGAGACAGTATTTGACATTAAATGATGGTGCCATTTCAACGTGAGTAGCATAAAGTGGGCACAGAACAGCTGATGTCATCCTTTTCAGAAAGTGTCTATCTTTTCAAAATGAGAATCAATATCAACTATGATGAGTATTCTTCACTATCCAAAAAAGACGAAAACGTAACGTGAGAGCAACAAGGGATCGGTTAAAATGGCAAAAACGGCAGAGATTCCAAAATACTTACACTCCTGCACCCTGCCTTTAGGGAATACGAATACACAGTCCTGTCAAAAAACTGAACAGCATTAATCTTTTTTACCTGCCTGTGTATATATTTACATATATGGTGGTCACAGTTTAAATAAACAAACAAAAATGTGTAATTATTACTGCGTTATCTTTTAAAACTGGTAATCCGCAAATACATATGTCACGGCGGTTTTCATAGAATGTGCTGTATTTGTTACAATCACGGACATACAGAATAATTAATTAATTCATTATCGTTATTAATTTTAATTATTATTATAACAACCATTTCTACTACGCTTCTTCTTATCACCATCATTACTATTGTTGTTATTATTATTAGCATTCATATTTATGGTACACTGAAATACTGAGAGTGAGCTCTATGCAATTCAAAAGTTCTGTACATATTTAGCGACATCGTTTTTTCCCTAGACACTCACCTTAGGCTATATCCTACAATTAAGGGTTTAAACGGTTTCACTTTCAAAAAGGAACATACAAGAAAGCACCTTGTATCTGTACAAAAATAATTCAAAATGAAAGAAAAATACGCAGTCAACTAAAGTAAAGTGCATGCATCTTACATAGGTTCTTACTTATTGCAGAATAAAATGCAAGCCCTGCATTAAAAACACACCTGGCAAAAGAGTATATTTGGGATGAATATACACTCGACGACCTTCCGTACTTTCATAACTAGATACGTTCCCTAGCGCATAGACAAAAGAACACAAACACACCATCCCAGCCCTAGGTGTTTAAACACTAACCTTTTTGTGCGGTTAGACGCTTCTATCGATCAAGAAGGAAACACGCCAGCCGAAGAATTAACACAGCGGTGCACAGAAACCATCCCAAGTTCTTTTAAATTCATCCTCTTACAAACGCGCGTATTCTCCTTTCTCCCCAGCCTCCGTGCCTTACCTGAAGGGCATCTCCCACGACTGCAATAAGCTGCCAAGATTTCATTGTGGTCACGCAGAAAAAAAGACCCCCCAAAAAACTGGAAAAAGTGCCTCCTGCTTCTCAGTGGAGGCAAAGCAACCACAGGGAGGGAGGGAGGGAAGGAGGGGGTAGAGAGAGAGAGAGAGAGAGAGAGAGAGAGAGAGAGAGAGAGAGAGAGAGAGAGCGCATGGGAGAGCAAGATGAGAATGCAACGTAGAAAATGTATTCCTAGTTTGGTTAGCCTATTTACTGTGATATACCCAAGCGTCTTTTAAATGCCGCGGTTCAGCTTCCCCTCCGTTTTAACGCCAAAGACTTGCAGGTGCAACGCAGGGATAATAACTCAGTCTGCATTGATGCGCTCGTCTGCTAGTTGACCCCGCCGGTTTTAAAACTAATTTAAAAATGGATTAGAAAATTTCCTAATTTGTCTCCTTGCAAAACGAACAATGCTATAGTAATTAAGGGGATATGTGCTATAAAATCACCTACAATTGTACAGAATGTGGAGTCAGACAGGAGCTTTCAGTGTTGCAAAGATTCGTCTTGAAAGAACATTGTCAAAAGCCCCAGTGCAAACATTTCAACCAACTGCATACAATTAGATTTTCCTGTAATCTGCTATTTGATGATGAACTATTACATTACCGCACAACAAATTAAATAACCAAACAAAACTTTAAAGCATTCATTTGAAATTGAATGCATAGAAATTTTAATATGTTACCTTGATAATATCTGTAATAATATGGACACTGAAAGGAGGTTATGCTCAGAGAAATGTGCAGGAAAATTACTATTTTTTTTATATAGCATCTATTTAGTCACAAGGTGAGCAGGTTAAAATATGTACTTGTTTCTGTTCTTAAATGCAAAGTTTTTCCCATATTCCAGTGTATAATTAACATTTTAATGGGTCTACAGGAAACAATATCGGTTTATTGACATGGAGAAAAATCGTTTAAAAGTCCGCTCAATGTTTTCAGACCCAGACATCTGAAAAACAACATGGCAAGAAAATCTTTCTAATTTTTTTTTTCTTTCAAGCAGCAGGCAGCTATTGTAGATCAATGTGACAGAATTCACTACTGCAACATCCTGGTGACAGTTTACATAAATTGGGTTAGCAGCCCCCACAGAGCAGTGGTGGGCAGGGACAGACTAAAGGACTTGTCTAGCATCAGGGACCTCTGTTCCCCCACATCCCTGCTGGTTTGAAATGGCATGAGACACCATGTTTAATATCAATCCTATCCTGCTCTGACATTCCAATTCCTCTGCACTGTAAACGTGTAATACATGCAATTCAACTCAATGGATATTTTTTTTAAATTGAATAATAAATAATAAATTGGCCAGAACTATAATCACTAATGGAGATGAACAGATTCAAATATAAACAATTCAGAAACCCTGAAGTGTCCGACTTCTCTGACCTAGCTGAAATTTTAATAGCCACCAGCAGATTCTATAGGTTCATATAAATATTTAGCATGCTAATTCTGAAAATGTTCTTCATATTACACATTATGTTGAAGACTAATTACTTAACTGAAATACATGTTACAGATTTGCTTGTTTAATGATTTTTATAAACATATTTTTAAATTGTGAAACTGATTGGTAAGGCTGTTCACGCAAAATACAAATAAGCCATGAAAGACATTGTACTGGACAATTTCTCTCGTATAATCATATATGCATAATGTCTTGGTGTGTAAGTGCTGTGTCTTTTGCCTTTCTGTACACCAGTTTCATATCCCAACATAGACCAGTTCTTAAGCCCATTTACTTGTTTTCTCAAGCTTTAAATACCATACAAAACCCCTTGACAAAAAGGGATACTAAGACTCTGTACATACTGGCTTATTTCAGAATAAGAAGGAGAAAGGAAAAATGAAATTGCACGATTTTTCTGGATTCCGTGAGGCAGTCACTGTGTTTCACAGTCTTCTACGAGTGTGCACGGGTCTTTACGATCCTCCTACATTATGCATGCCGTCTTTAACGTGTTGTCATTTAATCAGTTCTCTGGGTTCACAAGGCCATGCATTTTACGCAACAGAAAAAGGAAAAACCCACGTCCTTGCATTCCCATGTTGTGTTTTTACTTAGAACCCGGACTATTTCTGTCCCTTCCTGGCAATCCCGTTTACTAATGAGCAATCCCGCTTACTAACGAGCAGGGAACGTATTAATCAATGCCTCATGCCTCAAGCCAATGTGTTTAATTATGATATTCTAATATGTCCATTTCAGAAATTTGCCCATTGCCATTTGTTGTAGGTCCCCTTGGGAAAGTATCCCTAGATAAAATTAAAGTAAAATAGTGATTCTGTGGTCTAAGAATGAGACACGCCAAAGATCAGATCGCAATAAACTAAACATTGGCAGGGTCGAGTAGGCCTTTGTATTCTGTATGTGGCTTTGCAGAGTAAAACAGTGAATGGAGAAATCAAAGTGAACAAATATTCCGGGGCTTATTATTGCCCAGAGAAGAGTGTAGGTTAGAAAACTGCTCTCATAGATTTATTTACTGCCAATAATTAAAGGCTGTTTAGAATGGCTTAGTAACTTATCCATTTCTAATTCAAACCTAAGTGCCTATTTTCTAAATGCTGTCCTCTGTGTGTGAGTGTGTGTGAGTGTGTGTGGGTGTGTGTGGGTGTGTGTGAGTGTGTGTGGGTGTGTACATCTTCATTATTTAGCAGATTAATGGTTTAGAATCAAAACGTGTGACCAGTTCTTTTTATTCACAGTCTGCAATTTAATTCATCGGTGCGTGCAAGACAAGCAGGTGGAGTCATTCAAAATCACGAAACAGAGACTGTACAAAACTGGTACAGTCCTTACAATACTGGTACAGTCCTTACCATACTGGTACAGTCCATACCATACTGGTACAGTCCTTACAATACTGGTACAGTCCTTACCATACTGGTACAGTCCTTACCATACTGGTACAGTCCGTACCATACTGGTACAGTCCTTACAATACTGGTACAGT